>OY755184.1:1727996-1900631 GCA_963576735.1 Bedellia somnulentella | reverse complement strand
TGATTTGATAAAATAGAACCTTCCTTTGCGTGCCACTGGCATAGGCCTCCCGACGGAAGCGAGAGTTCGCACTGTATGACATATGACATAAGCCTCCCACCACTTGGTCACCTTGTTAGGGCTTCTTTCCCCTCTTTATTCGATGTAGCTTAGGTACATTCCTTTGCCCCGTCAGGGCGGCCCTCAGCTGCCCGGCACACATAAAGTCATGATGAAGCCGCACAGGCCTCAGGGCAAGCAGCACACAATCCATTCGAAAAAAAGAGCGAGCTTCCTTCAAAATGTTATATTATGTATATAAAAATTTATTAGAGGTGAGCAATGGTTCAAGTTCTTTTTAGCATATACATAAATATTTGCATACTATATTTGTGTATTTTATTTAGGTATTACTTGTATATATAAAAGTATGTAGTTATGTATGTATGTGTGTAATATGTATATTATTTTGTGTAATTAACATTTATGTTATTATTTATTATTTCAATTAAATAAGTTAGTTTTAGAGTAAGCTTGTTTTGTGCATCTACCCAGATAACTAGTTTACCGATCTCACCTTCCAAAGGTTGTCTGGAAGAGATCGCTTTTAGCGATAAGACCGCCGATTGTACCTCACTGTAAACTGTATGATAATTTCTTTTGTAAATTTGTGTTTGATGTACAATAAAGAGTTATTCTATTCTATTCTATAAATACATACATATACTCACGGCTATAAATCCCTAAAAGGGATAGCCAGAGCTAAGGAATCAGAAATTCCTCAGCCACTTTTGGAATTTGCGTGGGGAAAAGATGGTAAAATTAAGGTTGTTGTTGATGGGTTGGGGAAAAACTACTTATAATGTTTAATTTGTGTCTCAGTCCAATGAACATTGAAAATCTGAGATATGCATACTAAATTGTATACAAAATCAATCCTGCGTTAGGGATATTTCTAATGAACGTATGAACTCCTAGTACTTGCCGAATAATAAGAATTTCGTTTAAAATTAGCAACATTTTGCAAAAATAATCTAAGTGTTTTTTACCTCTGAACAAGCGAAAATTTCGCAAGTCCAAATACGGTATTGAGTCCACGATATGTTTCGTCTATCATAATACATATGTAGTAATATGCAGAGCTGTTAAATTCATGTCAAAAAGAGGTTGGTGTAACTGCGAAAAAAAGAAGCTCCGCAGTTACACTGGGTGAACAGCGCGGTGTAACTGCGGAGCATACCCCTTTTTAAGTAGTGTTTGCGTTCCCTACCCCCGATTTTTTTCAAATTCGGAAGGCCTCTTATCTACCTTTTCAGATAGAAATGCAAATGTTGAGAACGCCTTACTTTCACATAATTTGAATGTTTTTGACATGAAAACATGTGTGGATTATTACTAATAAATAAAAGATAAATAAAGGAAAGATTTTTTTTCCCCCGTCGTCGTAATTTTTCTTTGCTTTATTTACCTTTTATTTAATAGTAATAATCCCCACATGAGGTTTTCGTGGCAAAAACATTCAAATTAAATAAAATATTTTTTATTTTATTTTTTGAGCCTTATTGCGGTTTATAGTTTAATTCTACCTATTAATTTCCAACCACGTAGTCTTAATTAGGTACGAGACCCTTATAAAGGCTTGACCCTCGAAAAAGGAGCATACTTAATATATAAGGCATACAAGGTGACGCACTTAAATTAATAAAGTCTTACTTTTCGGATCGGATACAGAAAGTGCAAATCAATAATGCAATATCACCTGGAACTCATGTAAAAATGGGTGTTCCGCAGGGTTCTATTTTGGGCCCATTTTTATTTTTAGTTTAAATTAATGATTTGCCGTTCATGGTCGAGAAAATGTCCGAGATAGTGTTATTTGCTGATGATACTTCTTTAGTATTTGACGTTGAAAGAAATAATCAGAATATTGACGAAGTGAATAACGCGGTTTCACAGATTCAAACATGGTTTGCTTCCAATAATCTTGTACTGAATGGTAAAAAAACCAAATGCATTAAATTTGTATTACCTAATGTTAGGTGCGTTGATAACGAAATAATTTTAAATAATGAAAAGTTAGTATTTTCGGATGACACAGTTTTCTTAGGGATAACTCTGGACTCCAACCTCCAATGGGGACCCCACATTAACTCACTAGCTGGCAGGCTAAATAGTGCTGCATATGCCGTTAGGAAAATAAGACATTTGACAGATGTGCAGACAGCTCGATTAGTTTATTACAGCTATTTTCATAGTGTAATGTATTACGGTATTTTACTCTGGGGCAGAGCAGCTGATGTTGGTTCCATATTTATTCTCCAAAAGAGAGCAATAAGAGCGATATACAATTTGAGATCTCGAGATTCCCTGAGGGAATTGTTTAAAACAATAAATATAATTGCACTGCCATGTCAATATATTTATGAAAATATTATGTATGTAAGAAAGAATCAGGCCTCTTTTGTGAAAAATTGTGACAGACATATTCGAAACCTGAGAGACAACAATAAAATATCAGTACCAAAATACAGATTGTCAAAAGTAAATACATCTTTCATGTGGTTATGCGTAAAAATGTATAATAAAATACCTGAGGATATTTTAAATTTATCAGAAACAAAATTCAAAGCAGCAGTTAAAAGAAATCTTAGTTCGAAAGCCTATTACAATTTCAATGATTACATTAATGATGAAGTGGCTTGGTGTCATCATCAGGGCTCTGTGCAGGATGTTTCCGGGCTAACACCAAAATTGTAATGGACGTAAAAAAGATGTGTGTTGACGAGTTTCTTACGGGTTCTTCTCTCAACAAAACACCTTCCGAATCCGAAGTAAACTTAGTATTAAGTTAAAAATTTGACGTTCAAAAAACAAAGATTTATCTTTTTATTTTGAAATAAATGATTATTTTATTTTTATTTTATACTCAAACCATTAGTGCCCAATAGGGATACGCAGAGCTTTGGTAATAAGTCGGGACGATGAAATGATCTGAATATTTAATGAAAAATATATTTTTTTGTCTTTAGTTATTCATAGCACCTCTCCACTCTCAGATAGAATTATTTCAAGGATCTTTGCCTTAAAAAAATATGATTTCACCAGGTTAAAAATAAAACACAAAATGAAGTCAAGTCTTATAATTCCTCTTAAAAAATAATGAAGGAATGGGTAGAAAAATATAAATAAAAAACGAAATAGTCAATAACATGTTGTTTCGCTTATCCTAACTTATTTTAACTTAATCTTTATATTCTTCCAAGCTGAGGGTGTACACGTCACTGACCAGGCAGTCCGCAGGCTGGAACAAATACAAAATATTAGTTAATGTCATTAAGACATCATTGCTTCACAATATTTATAGTAACTTTAGACAAGAATTTATACAAAAACGATTTGTTTCAATTTTACAATTGATACTGAGAATATATTATAAGTTCATAACATAACATAAACGTTCACGCCGAATATCCCCGAAGGGGTTGGCAGAGGTACTAATACTTCTGAACATCACGTGACTTTGTCACCTGGTGTTCAGAGTACCCGAGTTTTGCACGGACAGATAGGGGGCAGGCCTATCGCCGTTTTGTACGAATACACTGTCACATGACTAAGTACAACTCAGCCATGTGGGTTTCCTCACGATGTTTTCCCTCACCGTCAATAACCATGATAAATTAACCACACATATGTCTTTAGAAAAGACAAATTGGTGTAGGCCCGACCCAGGATTTGAACACTAGTCGTTTGCACGATAACCGAGTGTTCTACCCACTGGGCTATCACGGTTGCTTATAAGTTCGTATAATAAAATCTATTGAAAACTTGTTATAGAAACTCAGAAGCTCAGCCTAATCTGCGTGGTAATGAATTGGCAAACTGAGCATTATTATCGTTGTCAATAAATATACTTCAATCATCATGTTCTACTGCTGAACATAGCCCCCCCCCCCCAAGAAATCAAGAATGTTCGATAAAATACTTATTTTAGTGGTATGACGACATACGACGTTGGATGCAACTATGTTGATATTTTCAAAAGTCTGCATAAAGTAATTCAATTTCTGAGGAATTTCTCATTCCAAAGCTCTGGCTACCCCGTTAAGGGATTTATAGCCGTGAGTATATGTATGCATGAATAAAGTAAAATACCTCAGAGCAAATCCCGATGAGAGCGTCAGCACAGCCATAGAACTCCTCTTTGAGCGAGATGACGATGGTCTGCAGACAGCCCTTCTTCCCGCGGATGTAGGACGCCACCTTCCCGATGTTGGTGTTGTCCAGCGCCGCGTCGATCTCGTCCAGCAGGAAGAACGGGGCTGGCTGGAAACTGGGGGGAACAAGGGGGTCAATTTGGGGTATTGAGAGACGGAATAAGTTATGAAAAAAATGTATGGGAGTTTAATGAAGAATATTAATGTGTTGTCAATTTGATCCATTTTAGAACAAAAATAAATTGATCCTTTTTTTAAATATTTATTTAAAGACTGTGAAATGGCAAATGCAAGCAATGGTAGTTTTATTATGCCTTAATTTATCACAATGGGACCTACTTGAACAGAACAACAAATAGCGAGCTCAGGTTATATGGCGAAGTGAAAAATAACGTTGTTCTTATCAACTTGGTCCCGTAGTTAGTTGTTTAGAATAATCTCACAATCAACCGCCTTCTGGCTTGTTACCCCCTTACGTACCCTGCATATTAAAAAAACATACCTGTGTATAGCAAAAAGCAATGCTAAGGCAGCCACAGTTTTCTCTCCTCCCGACAAGTTGGACATGGGTTGGAATCTCTTTCCGGGAGCCACGCAATTGTAGTTAACCCCATCCAGATAAGGCTCTTCCGGGTTCTCTGGACCCAGGAACGCTTGGGCCGATTGGTTCATGGCTAGGGCCTGGGGAGCAGAGTTGGATGTTATTTGATGTCTTAGACACAATGGCTACAGTAACAAGTGAATTTACACATAACAACCATAAAGAGGAAACGTAGGTGGAGAATTCATCAGAGCTGTGCCATTAAAATGGTTTTTAGGCACCAAAAACTTTTCTCAACTTATTTTATTTTATAATCTTTATTATAGCATGATATTAATATTGGTACGATTTGTTTATTGATTTCATAATTATTCAAGGCTGACTGCTCATAAATGATTGCTCACTAAAATGTAATTTCTCCTTATCAGATTTTAGTGTTCACCAAATTTTATTGTTATTTTCTTCTTAACTTCCAGTAGCACAGTTACAACGGATAGCATAAGGTATTAACTGATTTATATAAAAATGTTTATGTCGGACTTAGTATGTAAGTTACAGGCGGTACCAGAAAACCAGCTCCCCAGCAGTGTCCTGCGGATATTGTTGCGAACCTAGCTGAGGTACTTTGCCTTTTTGTTGTCATCTTTTGTCTTATTTTATTTGTAATGTTTTTATTTATTAACAGAATTGATTTAATTATTTTTGCGTCAGGATAGGTAAATGAAGCTATTCAATTGGTTATTGAAATCTAATTTTCTTCGCACAGCTCTGGTGGATCCAAGCATTAATGGTATAAATACGGGAATTCTTTTACACATATAATTATTACTTCCAAATGTATTGTTTTGGCATTATATTTTAATTCATAATGATACTGTTGAATAATTATTTTTACACCAAATCCAAGCGAATCTAGTCAAATACCAATAAAACATGGATTTGTTATGACTTAAAAAATCCAATTAAAAATTATTTTTATTTCAAGAAACGAGGCAATTTGCTAATTTATTTCTTTTATTTTAGTTTACATATAAGGGACTTTTGTTGATAATTCATATTTATATAGATCAAGTTGACAATATGCGTTTTTATTAAGTTTTTTTGATAATAAAGAATAAAACAAACGATAAAAGAATTTTTACATATTGTTATAAAACGATGGAAGACGACATAGACTCACCTTATAAATAGCATCAATCTCGTTGGCGACGTGCTCGAAACACTCCATGAACTTGTCGTGCCGCTCTTTCTTTACCTGCGATAAGGTTTTCAGTGTTAAACATTCATCTTTCTCTGCGTTTTAGATTCATTTTAATGAGATATGAAATACATTAACATACGAGAACCGCATTACCGAATAAGATCACCATTTCATCTTTATGATGTGCCTGACAGTGCTGTTCATTTGACAAATATCCTTCAAATTCTTATTTCCTTCGGCATCTTCACGTGAATTTACTTTTGAAACAAACTGGGTACTATATCAAAATGAAAAATGTGAGAAGAAAAAGCGTTTTGTTTTCCAAAACGGGAATCGTCATTTACCTTTTCAAAGGAGAGTCGTGCTTTATGCGCTCGTTTCCGCGCGGCCACGAAAGCTTCATTCGTAGCGCTCACTTTCTCACGTACTTCGTTTAGTTTTTGCATAGCCTGTTGGATAAATTTATTTATTATATACTTTCGTACTCGTTTATCAGCCATAGTAAATATTAATTCTTCTATCTTCTTCTACTCAAGAAAGACAGCCCTCAAAAATCGGGGATTGATATTGCGAAACATAAATAATTCAAAATTGTTTTGCCGTGTAGTGCCGGCTTAGAATGTCGCTACCCCTTTCTACCCACGGGTGTCGTAAGAGGCGACTAAGGGCATTGGGGCTTTTTATTGGATTTTTGGGCGATGCGGTTGGAGACCCATCACCAAAAACCTTTATTTTTACCATCTTTTCCCCACTCAACTTCCAAAAGTGGCTGAGGAATTTATAATTCCTTAGCTCTGGTTACCCCTTCTAAGGAAATATAGCCGTGAGTATATGTTATGTTATTGATCGAAAGTTGGTGTATCTGAAATGTTTCAAAAAATATCGTAGCAAGTGAACGTGTTTATCACTAACATTAGCTTTGTACCACATCGTGATTTACCCGCCAGATCATGTTCTTAACTTAACTTCTAAAAGTGACTGATGAATTTCTAATTCCTTAGCTCTGGCTACCCCTTCTAGGGGTTCATAGCCGTGAGTATATGTATGTTTGCATCATGTTCTCTTTTTAACACAACATCATGAACCAATTCAATTACTAACTCTCATATTAGGCGCCTGTATCTTATCCACAGTATTCTGCAGCGTGTTGATAGCTTTCTGCAGTTTATCAGCTTTCCTCTTGATCTCGTCCGCCTCCTCCAGGTCCTTCAAACCGTCCGGCAGTTTTCGGTAGTCAACTCGGATTCTGGAGAAGGGAATATTTTAATATAGTATTGATTTTATTATAAGATAAATTCTCAAAGTTGCTGTTAAACAGTTGAATTTTGAGCGGTAACTAACTCGTTTTTAAGTAATATATTTATACGTACATAGCTTACGCTTCAAGCTGTGTAGTGTAAGCATAGAATAGCACTACCTCATTTCTTTCGGCGGGTGTACGTAAGAGGCGACTAACGGTATTGGGGCTTTTAAGGGAATTTTGGGCGATGCGCCGTGAGATCCATCACCCAAAATGAGGAATTTCTAATTCCTTAGCTCTGGCTATCCCTTCTAGGGATTAATGGCAGTGAGTATATGTATGTATGTATGTGCTTATACGTGAGCTTGGTTTGCATGAAATCCTCAAATAGGGAATATTACTAATCAAAATCTAATACGTGGGTTCGAATCCCGCTGATGTCGAAAATTTTTATTTGCTTAACTGATTAGTATTTTCTGAGTTGTTTGTTTCTTTTATCTAACAGTAATTTATACTAAACATAGAGCAATTTAAAAAAAAATACTCACCTAGACTCTCTCTGGTAATGCTGCGTGGTAGACATAGAGGAGGGGTCCGACTGTTCTGTCTCAGCCGTGTCGTCCAAACTGCCTTGGAGTAGTGGGATCAGGATGTCATCAATCTAAACAATAATGGTTGTATATGTAATTGATCTCAAGTGTGTGTATCCTTTGGATGACAATCTAGTTCCATACCTTGTGTTGCCATTTTTATGTTTGTCTAAGATTGTTACCTGTTTTACATACCTAAGATATAAATAAATCTGGATAGATGTGGTAATATTAGTTTGTAGCGGATTATTGGATGAGATTGTAACTCTTAGGAATCATAATTTAATGTTTTTTGACATGAATTCCTCATGTGGGGATTATTACTCATAAATAAAAGATGTTATTAAAGGAAAGAAAAATTTCGACACTGGCAGGGTTCGAACCCGCGACCTTCGGGTATACGCCCCCGTCGCTCTGCCAACTGAGCTACAGTGTCAGTTTGCATCCAGCGCGAAATTTCTCTATCCTTTGTTTCTTTTTTACACGTTCAAGTAGTGTTTGCGTTTCCTACCTCCGAATTTTAACTAATTCGGACGGCCACTTGTCTACCTTTTCAGAGATTGTATACTTTTGAACATCATGTTGTCACCAGGTGTTCGGATTACCCACATTTAGCTTGAGATTATCAGAATTAACTAGCGCCAAATAACTTTTTTTTTAAGCTAAACATAAGAGACATTTGTCTTATACATATATAATCCACTTCTTATCGTGTTCAAATCCTGTGTCGGGCCTACACCAATTTGTCTTTTCTAAAGACATATGTGTGGTTAATTTATCATGGTTGTTAACGGTGAGGGAAAACATCGTGAGGAAACCCACATGGCTGAGTTGTACTTAGTCATGTGACAGTGTATTTACAAAGAAAGGTTTATAAAATATTAAAAAGCTAAACGACCTAGATAATAATAATAATCTAATGTATTTACGCATATTATTCCAATAAAGCCTGAAACCCTGAAAAGTTATCAAATTTAATAAAGCTTATTAAATCTCGAGATTTACCTTGCACTGTCTCAATATATTGTGGCGGTCGCTCTTTCTGCTCTCGATCTTGGATTCAATGCTGGCAATCTGTTTCTGTATCGACTGGATGTCTTTCTGCAGACCTTGCAGCTCTTTGCGGGCCTGGAATGGGTCAATAGATATTTATATTACGATGTAAATTAATTTGACTAGAGCCTTTTTATTTTGTTCAAATCTTAAATGGGACCGATATCACGTACATTTTGTGAGTCAGTTTATCAAGATTGTAAACAAGGAGGAAAATAAAAAAGTGGTTACTGAAAAAAATTGGTCACAGAATGACGCGCTATTTTATAGAATTTCAGTTAATTTACTAACCTATTACACGTAACCTAACCTATAATGCTTCAATAACACAAAAAGAAATTTAAAAAACTCCTACCAAAAGCCCATTCGTTGAAGACTCTCAAAATAGAATAGAATAGAATAACTCTTTATTGCACATCAAACACAAATTTACAAAAGTAATAATATGATCAAACAGTTTACAGTGAGGTACAATTGGCGGTCTTATCGCTAAAAGCGATCTCTTCCAGACAACCTTTGGAAGGTGAGATCGATAAATTAATTATTTGGACCTAATACCTTTTCGACTTCTTCATCAGCTTTCTCAGCGGCGGCTCTAGCGGCAGTTCTAGACGCTTTGGCTTCATCAGCTCTTCTGAGCACGATTTAAAACTTGTGTTTCAGTTAATTTACTTACCTAACATTCGTTTGCTAACCACCATCGTATATCGCACCTCCGTTCAAATAGTGTCACAACTCAAAAAAATGTTAAATCCCCTTTATTTTATCATTACGTTTGCCAAACATCAAAATGTTATCTCAAAAACTGGCATATTTATTGCTTTAATAATAGTATAGTTTTTAGATTTCATAAGTTCAGAAAAGTAATAAAAAGAGAAAGTGTAAATTTCAAACGCAATTTTCTCAACAATTTGGTTTTTTGAGTTGTGACGCTATTTGAACGGATGCTCATCGATCCCCAAAAGTCCAAAAAAAACATCCCGAAAATGTCCATCCAGTCCTTGAAGGCTCTCAGAATACCTTTTCGACTTCCTCATCAGCCTTCTCCGCGGCAGCTCTAGCAGCAGTTCTGGACGCTTTGGCTCCATCAGCTCTTCTTAGTTCTCGTTCTATTTCCTGCCGCTGTTTGTCCTCAGCTTGGCGACTGGCTTCTAGCTCGTCCTCCCCGTCCTGCACTGTGCGCTCCCAGCGGGTCACGTTTTCTGGGAGACAATGGGATAAGAATAATTAAAGCAATGAAAAATTACGACACAGGCGGGGATCGAACCCGCGACCTCGGGTATACGCCCCCGTCGCTCTGCCAATTGAGCTACCGTGTCAATGGCTGCCAGCGCGAAGTTCTATCCTTTGTTTCTTTTACACGTTTAAGTAGTGTTTGCGTTCCCTACCTCCACTTCTATATTTACTCTACCTTTAATATGGGGCGCAGATATTGAAAATTAATTTGCTTTGGAAATGGAACTTATTTTTGTTTTATGTATTTTACGCGATAAACAAGGATTTGACTAGTATTTTCTAAGATTTTCACGATTGCAAACGCTGTAAACGCAAATGTAACTTAAAATTTTGTGAAGGTATTAATAATTTTATAGTACTGTATAATGACAAACAACACCTCAGTCTTCCCGTGACCATGATAACTAAAAATGTTTTCGAAACGTCGGCCTTTAAAAACAATGTAATAAAACGCGATTAAAATATCCGAAAATCAATAGTTGTTTTAATTATAAGGATTTGACTAGTTTTTTTAATATACCTCCTTTGGATTCTTCAAGCACATAAAATTAATCTCATGACTTAAGAAAACACAAGTATAAGCTCGTTTTAGGAATCGAAACCATCTATGCTTCTCAGCATTAGAATAGTTATTTTTGTTACCAAGCTATCATAGGTAATTTAAATTAGGTAATTCAACAATTGAACTTTACTACTTAAATTAAATTGAATAGTGAGGTTCAGCTGGACCTAACATTTTAAAGCCGCTCAAAGAAGTCAACTGCATACTATTAGCTGTAATAACGATGTGAAATGAAACTATTATTTAGTATGTCAATATTAATTATTGCCGCGTAGTGCCGGCTTAGAATGTCACTACCCCTTTTTACTCACGAATGTTCTTAGAGGCGACTAAGGGTATAGGGCTTTTTTAAGTGATTTTTGGGCGAAGCGGTTGGAGACCCATCACCAACGACACTTTATGTCCACCATATTGTGCTATCAACTTCCAAATGTGGCTGAGGAGTTTCTAGTTCTGGAGATCTGGCTACCCCCTTTTTGGGATTTATGGCGGTGATTGTGTGTATTAACTCATTAGCCGTTTAGTGTCGGCTTAGAATTACACTAACCCATTTCTACACGTGAGTGATCGTAGCGGCGACCAAGGGTATAGGGGCTTTTAAAGTGGTTTTTGGGCGATGCGGTTGGAGACCCGTCACCAAAAACATTTATTATTACCATCTTTTCCCCAATCAACTTCCAAAAGTGGCTGAGGAATTTCTCATTCCAAAGCTCTGGCTACCCCGTTAAGGGATTTATAGCCGTGAGTATATGTATGTATGTAATGGCCTTGATTGTATGTTAAACTCACTCTGCGTGTCCCGGGACCTCTCGAACTCCAGGTTCGATGTGATCCGGTCAATTTGCGCGTCGAACTCCATTCGCTTCTTAGCGCGCTCTTGTTGGGCGCGCAATTCACGTTCTTCGTATTGTCTGCAAATATCAGAGCATTTAACTTCGCTGTGTAGTGTAGGCTTAGAATATCTCTACCCCATTTCTTTCTAGCTCTGGCTTCAAGAGATTTATAGCCTTGAGAATATGTATGCATGTATAACTTAATGAGTAAAAACTTAAGACTATTACTGACATGATGCGAATTTGAAGATTGAATGATTTGAATTGTGAGTAAGATCTCTGTGCTTTAATTTAATAATGAAAGGTAATTTTAACTGGTTTAAATCTTTTTGTTCATGAAAACCTCATGTGGGGATTATTACTAATAATTAAAGAATAAATAAAGGAAAGAAAAAAAAGAAAAAATTTCGACACAGGCGGGGATCGAACCCGCGACCTCGGGTAAACGCCCCGACGCTCTACCAACTGAGCTACCGTGTCAGTTGGCTGCCAGTGCGAAATTCTTCTATCCTTTATCTCTTTTACACGTTTAAGTAGTGTTTGCGTTTCTTACCTCCGAATTATTACTAGTTAACTAGTTTTCTTAACTAGTTAACTAGTAATAATTCGGAGGTAAGAAACGCAAACACTACTTAAACGTGTAAAAGAGATAAAGGATAGAAGAATTTCGCACTGGCAGCCAACTGACACGGTAGCTCAGTTGGTAGAGCGTCGGGGCGTTTACCCGAGGTCGCGGGTTCGATCCCCGCCTGTGTCGAAATTTTTTCTTTCCTTTATTTATTCTTTAATTATTAATTTTAACTGGTGTTCTTCTTGATCTCCAGAAATGTATATGTCGCAGCTAACTGGTTAAATCAGCCAGCCGACAAAGCAGCTAGCTGCTTAATTAAATGCCGGCTCCCAGTAAAGGGCTAAAATTCAGTCAGCCATTTAGTTGAAAACAACGTCCATACGTCCAACGTGAAAATAGATCGACTGTAATGGCAGTTACTTTGCTAGTAAAAAGCATTGTAGAAAGTATGGATAGTGGTAAACCTATAGATGTAATTTTTATGGACATGATGAAAGGTTTTGATTTGGTAGACCATAATATTATAGTTAAAAAATTGGAAGCTTATGGAATTCGCGGTAATGCGCTTAATTGGTTAATCTCATATCTAAGCCATAGGTCGCAATGTACATGTATACAAAGCCACTCAAGAAATAAAAAAACAATAACAATTAAAGAGTACTATTCCAATTTCCGTATAAATAAATGTGGAGTCCCACAGGGAAGTATATTAGGACCCCTTTTGTTTATACTGTATATTAATGACCTCCCAAAATCAGTTGACGATGAAATTATACTTTATGCAGATGACAGCGTTGCAGTTATTAAAGATAATAGTTTTACATCACTAGAACAACATGCGACCGCGACTCTTTGTAAAATAGGTAACTGGATGGAAGTAAATAATTTACGACTAAACAGTGATAAAACTAAGCATATGCAATTTTCCCAAACGAATAAAATAGTTCCCAATTTGAATATAGTATACAAAGAACAAACAATACAAAAAGTTAATTCATTTCTGTTTTTAGGTATATCAATTGATCAGCACCTCAACTGGAAATCACATTGTGATATTCTCTGCAAAAAAATAAACAAGTATGTGTATGCACTAGGTCGCATTGTAAGATTATCCTCAGAACAAGCTGGCAAATTGGCATACCATGGCTACGTAGGTTCCTTATTACGTTATGGAGTGATACTGTGGGGATGACTCCACTGATGTGCTTTCAGTTTTCATATCTCAGAAAAAATGTATAAGGTCACTCTGTTCTATCAGCGACCAGACAGTATCGTGCCGACCACTTTTTAAAAAATTAAAAATTCTCCCTTTGGCCTGTATTTACATTTACGAAGCAACATTATACGTTATAAAGAATTTTCAGACTTTCGAACCAGCTCATATGGGTTATCATTCGCAACGGTTACAGATGAAAAACCAAAATAAACTTACAGTACCTAATTTTAAACTATCATCAAGCAGAAAATCATTTTGTGTAGTCTCTGTTAGGGTATATAATTCTGTACCTGATGAAATAAGCTTTTACCCATAAATAAATTAAAAAGACATTTATTTAATTGGTTGCTGGAAAATTGTTTTTACTCCATGAATAAATTTTTTGATAGGAATAAGAATATTAATATAATGTAATTAACGATATTTGACATGTATTTCATATTTTTTTTCTATTGTGCTGTTATTATGTGTTTGTTGATATGCATGACATAGTATTTTAAAATTGTTTCAATTTATAATTAATTTTTTATTGATATTAGTTTTTTTTTAAGAGTATCTTTTGACATCACAGTTTCTTTTTTATAATACATTTTAATTAATTTGGATAAAATATTTTTTTTAAATAATGCTTTTCTGTAAATATCATATAATTGTCAAAAATGTTAATAAATATAGTCACATTTTCAATATTTAAAGTTGTATACCCGCAAGGGTCAAATGTGTATGGATACAATTGTACAATAGAAGATCTATGTAAACTACACCCACATTTACGACTAAATAAATGGTTTTAATGGTTTTAATGGTTTTTTCCAACCACTTGGCTGAACGTTATATCGCCGTCTGATTATCTAGTGTGACTATGAAAATAAATTCGTATCACAATTAAAAAAATTAAATATTCTTAGGTACTTCTTATGGCCGCAATACTTTAATTATATTTTATAATTACATTTAATACAATATCAACACTTAAATGGCACAAAGCTTTGGCACAGTAACTAAAAGAACTAACAGGTACCGACTTATTAAGAATGAACATGAGAATATTAAAATAACAAATATAAAGTACTCATATTGTATTAATTTTAAATCTCTACTTTTTTATTATTTTATCTATTGAAATTTTCATGAAAGAACACTTTTTTAAACAGTTATTCTATTACTTTTAACAGAAAAATAATGTAACGTCAGCCCAAGCCAACGGGCTAACCATTCAATCAGCCGGGTGATTTTACAACCGGGCTAGCCTTTTAACTAGGCACCGGCGTTTAATTAAGCGGCTAGCTGCTTTGTCAGCTGGCTGATTTAACCAGTTGGCTGCGACATATATATCTTACTAATATCTACTATACTTAACATTGTTTCTAGGGGCAAAACCAACTTTTCAAGTGATGTTTTCACACAAACTACTCATTGGTGACGCTGACGTCCCGACAGAATATTTTATAGATCACATCTTCCACGTTGTTTAACTTTTCCTTGATCTCTTGGATCTTGTGTATCTTATAAAGTACCTAATATTGGCGACATCTTATATATTACCCATTATACGTAAAGCCTGCAGTAGGGAAAACCACCTTGCCAACTAAAATTACACATAGTGATATCTAGTCTAAGCATCAAGCATTAACTCACTAGCACACTAGCCGCGTCTCTCTCATATCCTACATCGCGGTATCAAAGTATTTTTCATTCCATATTAAATTAAATTATATTAATTACACAACTGGCCATTATACCTTTGCTTTTACCGCATTACTTATATTGGTTACATATAATATATCTCATAAATTACCTAATATTGGCGACGCCGATGTCTCTACAGAACCGTTTGAAGACCACATCTTCCACGTTGTTCATGTTTTCTTTGATCTCCTGTATCTTGGCGTCGCGGTTTCGGATCGTGCGCTCGATCTCTTCTACGTGCGGCTGAAAAAATTACGGATTTGGTTAGAAGAGCTAGAAGCTAAACCACTTTCATAGAAAGACAAAATGCAACACTAAGCATTTACCTTGACCCTAAGCTAGGATTGTACGAAAGTCTCAGAACTAACTAAATACAATACAATAAATTATCGTACAATTAAAATATAATCGTTTTTGATATGTTACAAAAATTAGATAAAACAGTTTTTGGCTTGAATCTACTAATCTACATTATTCATCACTATTTTGATAAACTAGTGAAAAATATGACTAGAAATAGTAAACAGTATCTCTAAAAGAATTCAGCTTAGTATAGAATCTAGTAACAATTATGTATTGTCGACTTACCCCAAACATATCAACTTTTCTTTCAAGCTCTGCTAGCTCCGCATCTAGTTGTTTTATTTGTTTCACCTAAAAAGTAAAAAAAAAAACAAAGATAAGACGCTGAATGTAAAAAGATAGACGATACGTTATTTACAGAGAATACCTTCTTTTCCGTTCCCCTAAAATGAAAAAAAAATTGACTAATTAATTCCAATTAGACAATATTGTTTTTTAAAGTAAAAAAAGCTAAAAGATATTTATTTGTTACCAAACCCAAAACAACATCTAAAATGATACGAATAAAATACAGATGGCAACAAAAAGGCGGAGTTCCTAATCTAGGTTCCAAACATTATCCGCAGGACAATGCTGGGGAGCTAGTCAGGTACCGCCTGTTACTTACATACTAAGTTTGAAGCCTAATAACAAGAAAATGTACTAGGAAATAAAATTTTAGTAAGCCATTGGAACACACACACACACACACATACATACATATACTCACGGCTATAAATCCCGAGAAGGGGTAGCCAGAGCTAAGGAATTATAAATTCCTCAGCCACTTTTGGAAACTTGAGTGGGGAAAAGATGGTAAAGTAAAGGTTGTAGGTGATGGGTCTCCAACAGCATCGCCCAAATATCCCTTAAAAGCCCCAATACCGTTAGTCGCCTCTTACGTACACCCACCGGAAGAAATGGGGTAGTGCTATTCTAAGCCGACACTACACAGCAAATAAATTATTTATACAAAGTTGAAATTATAATATTCCCATCCATCCATTCCGTCATCTACTCACCGTGGTATCTCTATCAGTGACCGCGTATTTCAGCCTAGATTCCAGCCCTCTGATTTGCGAGTCGACTGTCATTGATTCGGACTCTTTGCGAGACTTCTTCTGGACTCGCGGAGCTCTTCCGTTAGTTTTTATTATAATATATGATTTTGAAAAAATTGGGACCGCCTTCACAGCCATTTGATAGAAACCCAATTTCTCATACAAAACAACAAGGTCGTCGATAAAAACATAATCGGACCACCTTGGAAGCATAGCCAACCAAACAGAAAATCAATCTTCACATACATACACAAAAAATACATCGCGCAAGATACTACATACAAAAAACATAAAATCGAACTGAGTACCTCTTTTTTGAAGTCTATCGATAGTAAAAAGCCATACTCTACTCGAAGAACCATAAAATAATATACTCGAAGAACCATAAAATAATAAACTCACCGTGGTATCTCTATCAGTGACAGCGTATTTCAATCGCGACTCCAGCCCCCTGATCTGTGAGTCTACTGTAGTTAACTCCGACTCTTTGCGAGACTTCTTCATGGACTCGCGCAGCTCTTCTGTTAGTTTTTCCTGGATGCAGAAATTGGATTTAGAGGATTATGAAATTATGTTTTTGTGTTCTACTATTTTTCTAAGTAAACCTAAATTTATAACTTTAGTTGGTATAGTTAAGTTTGGTTTATCATTTTGGGTTCCGAGACTGTGCAGCCTTAGCCTCAGCAAGTGGCAAGATTTTTTACTAAATACGAAACTTATAAATTATTCTGGTGACTTTTTAAATTCTTTTGAGAATAAGATTTCTAAATCGAAACTTAAAGTTGATTTCACTAAAACTTAGTGTAGCAAAATTTGAATCATCAAAATCGTTTTCTCATGTAACAGTTGTCTCAACATTCGTCCTAAAATAAACAATTTAAAAGATGAAGTGTTTGTAAAAATGAATGTCTTATTGTTATTTAAAAAACCGGCCAAGTGCGAGTCGGATCGCGCACTAAGGGTTCCGTACTATCATATATATAGAAAATCCCGTTTGTGTGAAAATCATGGGAGCCAAATTAGGTAAGTAATTTGATTTATGACGTTTAAAAATAGAACTACGGGCTAGATCTCATTCAAACCAATTTTCGTTAGTAGTTTGTATAGTAATACACATCATATATTTTTTTCAGTATTATCATGCCCATATTTTAGAAGTTACGGGGGGGGGACACACATTTTAGCACTTTGAAAAAGTCTCTCGCGCAAACTATTCAGTTTTGAAAAAAATGATATAAGAAACCTCAACATCATTTTCAAATACCTTTTGATAAATACCCCACACGTATAGGTTTGATGAAAAAAAAAATTTTGAGTTTCAGTTCTATGTATGGGGAACCCTAAAAATTTTGGTTTTTTTTCAGATTTTATTTTAAAATCTTAATGCGGTTTACAGAATACATCTACGCACTAATTTCCAATAATGTAGTTCTTATAGTTTCGGAATAAACTGGCTGTGACATACGGACGGACGGACGGACGGACGGACGGACAGACAGACAGACATGACGAATCTATAAGGGTCCCGTTTTTGCCATTTGGCTACGGAACCCTAAAAAGTTATTCAAATACCTTTTTAGACTTCAATTGAGAAAGATGTTTCTCGTCCCACCGTTTGGCCTTCCTCGCCAAATCGAGTGACCCTCCGGAGATTATACCAGACTTCTGGTAAAATGTACCGTCTAGCGCAAGAGCCTGTGAACAAAAACACATTTAAGATTAACATCTCATAGTCATTAATTAAACGCAAGGCAATTGGCCATTTTCTTTTCTGATGATTTGAACTACCTATTGTTTTACCACGTAATAAAAACATGGCTGAGTTGTACTTAGTCATGTGACAGTGTATTCGTACAAAACGGCGATAGGCCTGCCCCCTATCACGTGAGTACACTGTCCATGCAAAACGTGGGTACTCTGAACACCAGGTGACAAAGTCACGTGATGTTCAGAGGTATTAGTACATCTGCCAACCCCTTCGGGGATATTCGGCGTGAACGTTTATGTATGTTATGTTATAAAACGAGTCAAACAGTGGTTAACTAAAGGTAACTTAACCTTCGTGTCCAGTATAATAATGCGTTTAGGGTGATGTTATAAAAGATAAAAGATATTTATTTGATTGATTTTATGTTGGGACTGAGCCGCTTTTACAGCGCATCAGGGATGTTTTCGGAGGCTCGAGTGGATGGGTTTCACGCTATAGTGCGAAAACGCATTGCCTCTCTGATGTTCAGAACGCGGGAAAGTCCTAACAGCATCATAAACACTTCAGCGAATAAACTCGATGACCCCGTTTTAAAACATTGGGTAAAGGCTTCAAGTTTCGATTAATTGTAATAAATATTTTAATTGTATATAAATAAATATAGATATCAGATATAATTGGTGTGCATACTAACATATTGATTAAGTTGTATTACTAACAAGAAATAGAAACATGTTCTGATAATAAAGATTTTATTTTATATTTTACACTATAGATTTTTGAAAATAATAGTTTTTGCTGTTTGATGCTGTGACCTATACACGGCAAAAAGTGTTTCTAAGCTATATCCGATTGGGCCACGAAAGGACTCCTAACAAGTGACCAATCGGTAGGCATACATTGTCCCACTCGCGGTAGTTTCTAGGCCTCTATAGGTTGCTCTATTGATTTCTTTGTTAGGTAGCAAGAGATTGAATTGTGAAGATAACCACTTCAAAGATGTGTTCAATTGATTTATGTATGTTGCTTTGCCGTTTAGTGCCGGCTTAGAATGTCACTACCCCTTTCTACCCACGGGTGTCGTAAGAAGCGAATAAAGGTACGGGGCTTTTATAAGTGGTTTTTGGGCGATGCGGTTAAAGACCATCTTCCAAATGTGGCTGAGGAGTTTTTAGTTCTGAAGCTCTGGATACCCCTACTAGGGATTTATGGCCATGAGTATGCATGTAAGTATGTTGCTATGTGTGATACTCACATCATATCTCGTCTTATTATTCCTATCCAGATCGTAGGCCACTCTGGACGCATCCTCGGGAGTCTCACACACCAGCGCGTTGTTGGTTACGAATAGCACTGCTCGATGTATGGCGGCTGGCTCGAAACGGAGCACGTCGAATAGCAGTTTCACGTTTTTTGGTTCACGGATGTCGCTATAATAAGGAATCGAGAAATAGGAAATTCGATACAAAAGTGACAGTTGGAACTTGACACAAATAGAGGCTCGAAGGACCAAAATGAAAACTTGGGGCTATATGTGCTTATGGCTCGCGGACGTCGCTGAAATGAGTAATCGATAGTTGGAAATTTGATACATATAGTTGTTGGTGAAGAATAGTACTGCGCGGTGTATGGCCGCCGGCTCGAAACGGAGCACGTCGAACAGTAGTTTCAACGTTTTTGGTTCGCGGATATCGCTATAATTAAGAATTGATAGTTGGTAACATGAAAGGAATACTTCTTTTGTTTTTGAAAACTGCACTAAATTTGCCTCGAATAATGGAATGCTACATTGCAATCTGTTTACATATGATTGAAACCATATTAAAACTGTGCCCAAAAACCGTTTATGCGGCTCTAAGGACAAAAATTATTTGTGTTAATAATGTTAAAGTAAATTAAGAGTTTGAAACAATAGCAAAAAATCAAAGCAATCGCAGTTAAGTTCACAAACAGGTTCAATCACATACAGGTTCACCAAAAAAATAAACCAACATCTTACATAACAAGAACAATATCCAAACATATCACCTCCAATCATATCAACTCAAAAATAAAAATTAAACTCACCGCAATCGTTCCTTCAACGGCTTAGCCTGTATATAATCGAGTGGCAGGAACGTTTCTGGTTCCAGCATTCTTTCTTTCAGCACCTGGATGCACTTTCTGGCAGTTTTCTCTGTATCTACCACGATGGCTTCCATGTACTTGCCGAGTACCTTGGTGATGGCCACGTTGTAGCGCTTGTGGGTGGGTTGACACATGTTAATCATGCGGTCGTACTGGGGAATTGAAAAAGCTGCATTTTAGTTGAGGTTTAGTCACTGATTATGTGGTGTACATAAATATACTCAAGACTATTATAATCTTTCAGTAATTCTTCTACCACTTTTGGAAGTTGAGTGGGGAAGTTGTTAAGTGTGAAGGAAATCGCCGTAGAACACCCGAGGCTAGAGATAGGTTAGTTCTATTCAATATAAATATATTCAATATATCAACTCTACACAGCTTCAGAGCTTACTTTAACAGAAAATATATACTGGCCAATACACCCCGCGGTGTAGCAATTATTATTTGTATTCATGCTTATTATGAGACATTCTTTGGTGCCGCGATGTAGAATATGAGAGGGACAAAACTAAGTTTACGAATGAGTCACGCTTGATCGCTGCAACTCAATCCATATTTGTTTGACTTACAGAACAGTTTACATTAAATACAAGTAAAAGTACATGAAATAAAACAGTAGGCAAGAACATTTGAATATTAAATATCTCACCACTCCAGGTATCTCTCGTTTAAAGTTCTCCACGATCTCCTGTTTCTTCCTTCTTCTCGCCTCCTCGTGTTTGTCCACCCTGGCATCCCCGAGCTGCCCAGCCACATCTTCTAATTGGGCTTGGATCTCGGCGGCGCGCCCGCGGCATTCACCGACATCCGCCTGGGAAATGTTAATAAGTTGTTAGGGAGATTCGTAAAGAAAGCGTCATTCGCCTGGGGAATATATGGGTGATTAAAATATGTTGTTAGAGAGTTTGGTATAAAAAAAATAAGTTTGTTTATTGGATGAGTTTGGAACCGGGACTGTAAAGCTAATATACATAGAAGAGGTGTCTTGATACTGAACTTTTTATTCGCATGCAATATTTATTCGTTTGATTGGCTATTAAATACTATATGTTTTAAAGTGATCACATTTTCAAAATATTAATACATACATACATACATATACTCACGGCTATAAATCCCTAGAAAGGGTAGCCAGAGCTAAGGAATTAGAAATTCCTCAACCACTTTTGGAAGTTGCGTGGGGAAAAGATGGTAATATAAAGGTTGTTGGTGATGGGTCTGCAACCGCATCGCCCAAAAATCCATTAAAAAGCCCCAATACCGTTAGTCGCCTCTTACACCCACCGAAAGAAAGGGGTAGTGCTATTCGAAGCCGACACTACGCAGCAATAATACGAAATATTAT
Organism: Bedellia somnulentella; assembly: GCA_963576735.1. Lineage (NCBI taxonomy): Eukaryota > Metazoa > Arthropoda > Insecta > Lepidoptera > Bedelliidae > Bedellia > Bedellia somnulentella. The sequence continues at coordinate 1,879,123 of OY755184.1, read as the reverse complement.
ACAAAGTGTGAAAATCCTGCAGCACTCCACGATCTTGAAAAGTACATCACACAAATATCCTATATGAAATAATCATATGATGAACAAATTTATTAACTCCTTAAATCCAAGAGTTTATAAGAAACTAAGTTTTATTTTATACAAAAAGAGTTTATTTTTTGCTACATAAAAATGATATCTCACCTGCAGTTCATTTCGCAGCCTCCTCTGTTCTTCCAGCGATTGTTCAGAACTGCGAATGTGCTCATTTAACTTCTCCACTCTCTTCAACGCTTCGTTTCTCTCGTGACCCTGTGAAAATAGTGGGATTGAGAAATATATAACATTATTTATGGTAATGGAGATCACATTTGGATCAAATAGAAAATGTGCTCAAAAATTCAGGTGTCCGCAGTATGAAGAATAAAAGAGCATGTATGAAAAGATTGATGGATGTAAACGAAGCCAGAGAGGTTTGCCAGGATCGTACAAAGTGGCGATCGATAGTCTCTGCCTACCCCAATGGGAACTAACGGCGTGAGAATATGTATGTAATAAATAAAGAATAAATAAAGGAAACAAAAATTTCGACACAGGCGGAAATTTTTCTTTCCTTTATTTATTAGTAATACTCCCCACATGAGGTTTTCATGAACAAAAAGATTTAAATTATTAATGGTCTTAAGTTCTGTACTCGCCAAGGGCAACATTTTAATGCTGAATATAGATGTTAGTTCATTATTCATGGATGTAATGAAACAGGTCATCTCAATAATCTTATGATATATCTCCAATGTTGCCTTCATTTCGAAACACTGTGGATCAAAAAGTCTGCCTAGCTAAACTAGGAATTGCAATAGCAACTGATCGGTACAAGATAAGACTCAGTAACAACCCAATATGTTAGCTACACACAAACAAACCACCAGCACTGTATAAAATTATTTCAATCGGCTCCTGTTGATTCAAAATAAAGGTGGACCGCTCACTGGAGAACTCTTTTAATCATGCGGCCGAAAGACTGTTCCCAAGTAGACACAGAATTAAAAAAAATTAGGACCAATAATTTTACTCAAATTTCTCAAAAACATAACCAATTAAGACTCCAATCACCAACATTTACAATAACCTACCTGCAATGTGGTGAGTAGCGGTTCGAAATGAAAGGCCCAAGTGCAGATTAAATACTGAATATATTTTGATAAAATTGTACCCTTTTTATAGTGGGTTGTATGACTAACATTAAAATAATAAATGAATATTGTTTTACAATGTTTATGTTACGGATCAATTTAAGGTGTCTTATTAATGAATACATTGTCCATAAAAGGTCAAATATTTGATGCTCATATTTCTATGCTCTTATTACCATTATAATAAACCTTATATGGTATACACGTGTCCCGTTTCTTATTTCTTTGTTTTTCTTATATATCTAACTATACCTACACTACATACCTTCTGTTGATACTTATTTTCTACCTCTCCCTTCTTCCTGTTCTCATTTTCCAGCCCATGGTTCCATCTATAGTTCTCACAAATATGACCAGTCAAACATATACATAACAAACCCTCTACCAATATTTATTTTCCACCTCCTTCTTTCTACTCTCGTGATGATGTAGTCCTGCTATCCCTCATCAGCTGAGTTCAGTTGATACAGCCTCTTTTTCAACTGAGCGCCTCCAGGTGGTACGGTGGGACCCGGCCTTCTTTTGCCAAATTCTCGTAGTCCAGTCTATTTAACCAATAACCAACATATACAATCCTACCTTCTGCCGATGCTTATTCTCGACCTCCTCTTTCTTCCAATTCTCTTTGTCGAGTCTATCTTGAAGAATCTTCAAAAATAAAACCAATCACCAATATATAGAACATACCTTCTGCCGATGTTTATTCTCGACCTCTCCCTTCTTCCTATTCTCATTGTCCAGCCTATCCTGGTCTGCTTTCTGTTCGCGGTTCACCGAGTCCAGCTCTTGAAGGTATCTGGCCGCCTGTCGTGATGCTTCCATCTTTAGCTCTTCGTATTCGCGGATCTGGGTAGAATGGCAATTCTTTTAATTACTAAATACGGTTTCATAGTTCTAGATCAGAAGCTAGATATTTCCTAAAACATGAGTATTTATTACATTACTGTAATAGCTAGTAAAAGCCTTTTTGGATGGCTGAGTGGGAACAGCACCGTCTGAGATTCTTAGATGATAGGATTTGATTCACCTGCATCTCTGTTTTGTATATGCATAATTAGGTTATCAAGGTTTTACATTGCGGAACAAACAAACTAAAGAAAAAATGTACAATCTGAACACCAGGCAACAGAATGTTAAGTGACATTCAGAACAATAAATATTTCTGCCCACCCTTTGGGGATATATGAGGTAAATAATAAATTAAAAAAATATTTCCTACATTTAATTTATTTAACGGAAGGATAAATCGAAATCAAAATATAAACCAAATAGTTATCAAAATCGTACCTGAGCTTCCTCCAAATGCACATCCGATCTTGAGGCATTACCACTCAAAGTCTTCTCCCAAGCCGCTTTCTGTTCTTCTATCTTCCTCAATTCCTCCTCCAACTTGTGGATATCAGCCTGATGGGCTTCATGGGCTTTGCGGGCTTGCTCCAGGGTTTTCAAGGAGCTTTCCAGCTTCTTCTGAGTGTGAGTCACTCGTTCTTTTGCTTTGATGAATGTTGGACGCTTCTTGCTTACTTCTGCTTCCTGGAAATTTTAAAGTGATATAAGATTGAGTTCTTGAATGGTTAAACCAAGGGTTTTAAATTGAAATTTAAGGACCCTAATTAAATGTCCATTGCATGAGGCTCAATTCCAATCCTGACGTCTAACCTTATCTATACCTCTACTAATCATACGACGAATATTCGCGTTGGAATTAGAAATTTTCTGTATGTGTTTTATGTTTTTGTTAACATCACGAGTACGCTAGGTCACATACTTTCGATCAACTCAGTAATCCTCGAAACAAGATACGGAATACAAAGGTGGAACTAACAATGCGCAAAACGAGACTGTCACTAAGCTATTGACAATTGGCGGCATACTAGGAATATGCGCATTCGCGTTCGCAAATGTCGACATCTAAATTCAAGAATTATTAATTAAATATTTGTCAAATTAATAGCATTATTGAGTACTAGTATAATACTAAGGAAAAACATGATGAGAAACCTGGTTATGCTTACTCAAATGACAGTAACAGTAGAAAGCAACGATAGAATTGTAATGGCACTGGTACTAACCATGCCAAAATGAAATGAGTTTGTGGGAGTCATGTTAGAGCGCACACTACTGCGGACTCAAACGCACATAGCAGCGTCTCACTCATATTCCTACATCGCGAAGTGTAAATGTTTTTCGAGTTAAGCATAGATACAAATTATAAGTTGGTACACAGCAGGGTGTACTGGCCAGTATATCTTTGCTGTTTCCACAAGTTCTTTTGAAATTCACATACAATTTATGGTAACTTTTAATTAGAGAACCAACAATTAATATAACATTGTACACATTTATGTGAATTTGAAAGGAACTACTTCCTATAAACTAAACAAAAGTACGACAAACTTACCACTTCACGTATCTCCTGCTCAATTTTAGCAAGTTCTCTTTGCGCTACTCCCGCTTCCTTCTTTTTCTCTTTGAGCGCATCCTCAAACTTCTGTCTTTTCTTCTCTATCTTGTTCAGCTCCTGCTGTTTGTGTTGTAACTCTTCTTCTAAATTCTGGATGTCGCGCTCATTGTGGTACAGGTGGAATAGTTGGAGTTCCACCTTTTGCTCTTGCTATAGAGGAGAAAATGAGAAATTGATTTGATATTTATTCCCTTAAATCTAAATTAAACTAAGGTCAATAATTTAAGTGATTATATATATTAGTTTAAAACTAATATGATATCTGAACTAGAATGATAGCTACATAGCACAAAAAAATGAGTTTTTTTTTATATAACAGTAAATCTGGATGAAAGTTAGTACTGGCACTGCAATTGTCACATGTTACCAATTATTAAACATTAAATAATATAATTTACCAGCTCTTCCCTCAGTCTTGTGTACTTCTCCGCTTCTTCCTTCTCAAACTTGGCTTCCTTCTTCTCGGCCGCCACTCCCTTCTTCTTCTGGTAGGAGAACTGAGCTTCCTCATCAGCTCTGTGCATCTCACTGCGGCAGGCTTCGTACTGCTCTTTGAGTACTCCAGAACTAAGAATACAGGGTTTTATGGGGATAATTTAATTGGTAATTTGTTGTTAAATGTGTTAACTAATAACAATTTTATTTTGTTGTTTTTTAATTGGTAATTTTATAAAATGTGTCGCACAAATACGACATAAACGGCTTAATGTGACATATGATTTTCTTAAACCATATTAATAAATAATGCATGTTTTTAAGGGAGAATGGCAGCATTCAAACCAGTTAATATTTCATCATTCATGGTTAAAACTTAGTATTTAATAAAGTAACATACATACATACATAAACTCACGGCTATAAATACCTTAACGGGGTAGCCAGAGCCTTGAAATCAGAATTTCCTCAGCCACCTTTGCAAGTTGATTGGGGAAAAGATGGTAATAATAAATGTTTATGGTGACGGGTCTCCAACCACATCGCCCAAAAATCACTTAAAAAGCCCCTATACCCTAAGTCGCCTCTTACGATCACCCATGGGTAGAAATGGGGTAGTGTTAGCCGACACTACACGGCCACTAATAAAGTAAGTAATAAATATTAACAACTGGAATATTGATAACAATGTAAATAACTGAATAGTAGAATGTATAGATAAATTACCCGCTAATTTCCTCAAACAATGCTGTCCTCTCTTTGGGATTCTTCATGGCGATGCTCTCCACAGCTCCTTGGAACACGAGGAAGTTCTTGGCTTTCACATTGATACCAAGTTTCTCTAGCTCAGACAGGTACTGGGAAACTGGGACTGACTGGAATATTAGTTATGATATTTAGTGACAAGTTTCAAGTAGTGTCCGCTTAGAATAACACTACCTTATATCTTCCTGTGGGTGCTGGTTAGAGACTCACCACTAACAATACTTTGTTTTAAATATCTTTTTCTTAAATCAACTTTCATGTGACTGAGGAATAATTGATTCTGAAGCTCTGACTAACCCTTTAATGGATTTATAGCAATGAGCATAAGTAAGTAGGTAGGCACTACAAAATTATTAAAAAAAAGTCATTAAGTATCTACCATACTTGTTTCGGAAAATATGATGACCCACAAACCATAAATAAAGGGATTTTTTTGTCATTCTTCCTTCCACTTCGTGTTGCAGTGACCAAAAATTTTGCTAATTTTTTTTTTTTTAAGAACAATCTTTAAAAATGTATGTACGAGCTTCAAAGGCGTGTGGAAATAAGCAGTAAGTTAAATATCTATTTAGCTATTAAAATAAGAGTATATTATTTAAAAAATATAATGGAGTTACTTACCTGTCCATCTATTTTATGGTCAGAAGATTGGCCAATAACAGATCGTTGAAACTGTTTTTCTGTCATGTCTTCTAATAGAAATGTTGCTGTTACTGAAGCGCTGAAAGAAAAGAGGATATATAAATTTGCTATTAATATTAAGAAGATGTAAATATATGTAAAATTCTTTTTGGGCACACCACAAATAAACATTTTGAAGACAATACATTATATTCTGTTTATTAGCCAAGTATAGGATTCCCTTCAGTGTCGAATTGGTTTACAAAAAAAATAAATCTTATCACCATAAATAATTAATACAATGATTGAAATAAGAACAGAGACAAAGTTTATTAAATTTTTAGTTAAAATAAAAGACTCATTTACATATTTGTATTCTCTTCTGAATAAATATTAAAGACAAATAATGATTTCGCTTATGTAACTAAGATAATATTAAACTTACTTTCTTGAAACAGGCTTGTTGATAGATGCCCCATGGATCAAATCGCTCAGCCTTTTAACTCGCAACATAGATGTCTTCTCACCCATGACAAAACTCACAGCATCCATGAAGTTTGATTTGCCTGTAACCAATATTAAATTACTTACAACCAATTTTTTAATTGAGTATTCCAGCTGAGAACAACTTAAGTATCGTTCTGTCGCATTGAAATCTTAACTGAATGAGACAAAACAATACTTAAGTTGTTCTCAGCTTGAATACTCAATTCAGAAATCGGGCGCTTATCAATTATTCAAAGAAAAAGGTTGAAGGCGCTGACACCAGTAAGGTGTTAAGAAGCAAAGAAAGACAAATTTCACATCAGTGGCTACTAGGCACCATAACTCAGTTGGCAAAGCAACTGGGGCGTTTACCTGGATGTCACGGGTTCGAGTCCCGCTGATGTTGAAATTTTTCTATCCTTAATAGATTAGTAAATAATCCCCACATGATTCATCATGCACGAAATTATTAAAACACCTGTTACTTCTTTTGACAACAAGAGGACAATGGATACAGCCCATCTGTCCACATTTACTAAAATGTTATTCCAAAAAGAGTAGCCAGATAGTGGATTCAGATTTATAAATATTATGAATGGAGATGGAAAAACATACAAACATACATAAATCAAAAATAATACAAACACAAAACATAATACACACAATACATAACACAGACATAAATCATAAATCAAAAATCCCAAAAAGGGGTAGCCACAGTATGTATGTATATTGGGTACAAATAATAATGCAGAAAATTTTTTTTTTTTTAAAAATAAGTCCATATTGCATAAGGGATAAATATTAAGTTATATGACATAAGTTCAAAACATATAAACTTGAAATAGGTACCTTAGACTAAAATTAGATAGGCACCAAATTTTAGATTTAACATAAACATGCCAAATGAAATGAAGAATGTGATTAAGACTTTGAAAGAAGAGTGAAAAAGGGTAATGTGGTAAATGGAGCAATGAATAGTCAATTGTCTGTGCACGGTGCTGTTCTTTAACCTTCTCTTATGAGTGGTAGTGAATGTTATTTATTTATTTATTCCAAAAAACATAATCATTACAGGCATAAACCTAATGCGATAACATTTTAGATTAAATTTTAACATATTAAATTTATGGTACTCTCTTACTAATTGTAACATAGATATTTCAAGGCAATGGTTGTGAAGTCACCCAGATGACATGAAAAAACATCCACATCTTCTGCAATTTCCCACAAAGCCACTAGTGCTCTGACCAGAGGGCACTGCTGCAATAAATTAGTGCGCGACTGTGGTAAGCCAAAAAATTTTCCCTGTCGTCGTCTCAGCGTTCAATTCGGCACTATCAAATTTATTTGAACCAGTATAAAAGAATTTGGAATGATACCCCGCATAACTTTCAATAAATATAAAATTAGATTTAAATCCCTTCTAACTTGTAATGTATTATAACCAACCATCCCTAAAACAAATTTTGTTGGATACATAAGCGGGTAATAGGAATAGACCCTATACATTTATGTGTGGCAGAAGAAGCATGAAAGTAGAGTAAGTGCAGTAGAAACAAGGTCCCCCAAAAAATTTTTATATATAATAGGTGATATTGTAAAAAGATAGAAAAAGGAATGTCAAGATAGTTTGGGAACATAGAGAGGATGTATGACAATAAATTGGTAAAAGAGATTTATAAAGCCATAATGGATGGCAATGTTAGTAGGGGATGACCTCAGAGGACACATTTGGTCGCAATAGCGAGTGTGCTCAAAAAGGCAGGTGTCCAAAGTATGAAGAGTAAAAGAGCATGTATGAGAAGATTGATGGACGTAAACAAAGCTAGATATATTGTTACGATCGTACAAAGTGACGATCGATAGTTTCTGCCTACCACAATGGGACTAATGGCGTGAGTTTATGTATGTATAGAGCACCCACATTTTGCCTGGAAAGTGAATTTTCAAGATTACGTGACAGACAGTATGTTAGAAGATGTTTGAACAGTGAATTTACGAAATTACATGACAAATAGCATTCAGGTTTAGCTACTCGAGGTAAATGATATAATGGAAGATCTGGTAGTAAAACATGGGTTAATTTAATTCAAACGGACGTTAAAATTAAGAATATTAAAGCATCTTTATATATCGACGAAGATTGAAGTAGAATTGAATCATTTTTCACTTTACCTGATCCATTGGGGCCAATTACAGCAGTAAACGATTTCAGAGGTCCTATGCGGTGCTGTCCGCGATAGGACTTGAAATTCTCCATATCAATATACTTGAGAAAGGCCGGCATTGTGCCGATTCTCAAGTAATTTCGTTAAAATACTAAGCACTGTATATGAAAAGCATCAATGAGGACACAATGAATTTATTTGAGAAAGCGCCAAATTAAATTAACCAAACAGAACTGCATCACAACAAATTTGACAATATTTGATTTGACATTGACAGTAGAGTAGAGTAGGTAGGTAGAGGGGAGAGACGGGAGAGACGAACGGACCGACTAAGGCGTTGTTTACATTGAAGCATTGTCAACCGTACCCCCGCTATCCTAGTTGGCTCATTGGGATATCGATTTCGAAATCCAAGTTGATACATCAATGTAAACGCGACATTATCAGTATCAGACTGTGTATCAATCAATCAATCATTTGTGATTTGATTTGATCTGTTGCTGTTGTGTTGATATATCTAACCATTTATGTGTTGTGTTATTTATTGATTTCTTTCAGCGTCTGAAAACCGTATGTAAACTGTTTTAAATTTATTCTTGCATGTACTCAGAGGGTTTTGAGATACCTATGTCTACATCTAGTGGCATGAGTCCAGATAGTCCTAATATTGAAGAGGTGTACAACCGTGAACAAAGTGGTCTAATGGATTACATTGACTTCGAAAGGCATAGATATCCCTTTTGCATTGTTTGGACTCCAATACCGATATTGTCGTTAGTATTTCATTAAATATCTGTACTTTATTTTGTTTCCCTTACCAATAATAAATAGCTTTTAGGTATGAAAAGTGTCCTAAATCCAAACGGTAAAAAATACTCTTTGTAATGCTCCAGATATATATATTTTCGAGCTAGCTGATAAAAAAGTTCTGAAATCTACAACCTGCCTAAGAAAGAAAGAAGAAAGCAATTAAGATGGAAATTTATCTATGAATATGTACAATGATCATGAATACTCTTTTCAGCCCTTCAAGCCATTTCAGTTTTTTGTTTTTATTATATTTATACTCGCAAGTCAAACATTTACATATTAGAAATCATCAACTAGTAAAAATATAGCGATAATAATTCTGTGACAAACAGTTCGTCAACCAAGTCTGCAATTTAATTAATGTTCATCCTCCATTTATGCCTTGCCCCACTAATAATAACTCTTCCTTGTATTTGTATTATAGGTTTTTATTTTATCTTACATTAATTTAGTAATAACTTAAGACCATACTAGTAGTTTTTCCTTGCTATTGTTTGCGCATCTCTTTAAGATGTATGTGTTATCCTATTTTCTATGGGTGACAGCTTTGTAAACAATGAAGCAATCTCTGGTTCATTTCACTTATGATAGAATAGGCTTACCAACCAAGTTTACTATAGTGCCTCCTTGTGTGATAAACACAAAAGTATCAAATGCCATGATTTACTGCCATTAATAATTATGATGGTTAACAGTACTAATTTTGTTTTTGCAGATGGATATTCCCTTTCATTGGCCATATGGGGATTTGCATGTCCAATGGGGTGATAAGAGATTTTGCGGGTCCCTACCTTGTGACAGAGGACCATATGGCATTTGGGAATCCAACTAAATACTGGCAGTTGTCACCTATGAAGGCTTATAATGGGCAAGCTGGCTGGGATGCTGCAGTGAAGGAAGCTTCGGAGATTTATAAAAAGAGAATGGTAAGTATATTTTTCTGAACTAATATTAAATTTTAAATTCATAAGAATTGGAATTTATATATCTTTCAATTAAGTACATGTTGGGTGATTTGGTTGGACCTAGATCCAAAAATCTTATTTTAAAATATTTTTTTCACTAAACTACCAATTTTGAAATTTAGGATATGAGCTGAAATAAAACCGCAGTTGGTATTTTAACTTTTCAATTAATATATTAATCTTTTATTTTATTTTCACTTGGAAGTCAAACACGAAGTGTCTACAACACAAATTGGTATAGACAAGAAAACATTATTAAAATGAGGTTTGCGTTTCTAAGGTCCGATGTATGTAGATTGATTTTTGCAAACTATAATCAATTATTTCAACACGCCCCCTCAAAAATTAATCGTAATAATTATACAAACATAACATGAAAAAAAATCTAACTAACAACAACATGTACGACTTCCAAGCTCCTGGGGTAAACAATATTTATGGCCCAACATTTGTTGCTAAGGATTAGGGAAAACCCAGGAAAACCCTAATCAGACCATCTTAAACAATATCATACATTTACAATACACATTTATTTAACTGACTCCAAACCAATTTTCTCTCTCAAGTTTTCGAAACTAAACTTCGTTAATTGTTTCGTCAACACATCTGCCAATTGTTCGTTTGTTGGAATGTAATTCAATTTAATCACATTCTTCTCCACCTGTTCTCTGGAAAAATGATATTTAATGTCAATGTGTTTGGATCGCTTATGATTTGTTGGATTATTAGCTATACTGATACAGCCATTATTATCCTCATATAATATAATCGGTTTATGCACCGATATTTCAATACTCATACTAAGAGACCTAAGCCACAAAGCTTCCCTAACGGCTTCAAATAATGCCATATATTCAGCTTCGGTCGAAGAAGCAGCTACAGATAATTGTTTCCTTGTATTCCAAGTTATGGTACAAGTATCAAACATTTTAAATAAGTAACCAGTTGTACTTTGGCGGTCACTTGTATCTTTGCCACCCCAATCTGAATCAACATATCCACTTAAAAAATTGGTATATGTATCGCACCTTTTATAAGTTAATTTTAAGTCAACAGTACCTCTTAAGTACCTAAGCACTCTTTTAAGACATTGCCACAACTCATTATTATTTTTATTAGTGTATCTGCTTAGCACATTAACACAAAAGCTTAAATCAGGTCGAGTACATAACATAATGTACATTAAACAACCAATCAGAATTCTACATGGTGCATTACAGTTATCTTCTGAATTTAAAAGCTCATAATTAATTTTACCGTCCAACGGGGTTTTAACGGGTTTACTTTCGTGCATTTTAAATATACGTATCACTTTCTTAATGTATGCACTTTGATCTAGAGTTATTTTACTATCATATCTAGTTACTTTTATGCCAAGAAACATATTTATTTCTTTTAAATCAGTCATTTTAAACTTACTCATTAAATAATTTTTAAAAGTAATCATTATATCCATATTAGCACACGATATAATCAAATCATCGACATAAAGTACTAAGTATATATTTTTACATATGTTTCCATTATTTAAAATATAAATGCATCTGTCAACTTCCGAATTTAGAAAACCTTTTTCTTTTAAAGCACGCTCAAAAACTTCAAACCAACACCTAGCTGCTTGTTTTAGCCCATATAGTGATTTATTTAATTTGCACACATAACCCTCTTTACCTTTGACACCCTGTGGAACTTTCATATATATTTCTTCTTTTAATTCCCCATTTAAAAATGCCGTTTTAACATCCATATACGAGGGCTGCTATTTATGTATCCGGAATAAAAAAAAGAAACAAACATATATCAATTAATATGGTTTTATTGCTTCTCAAAATATTCGCCGCTCAGATCTATACACTTTTGCATGCGTTGAAACCAATTTTCATAGCACTTTTTCCACTCAGACTGAGGTATCTCCAAAACGTGCATTTTGAACGCATCGACTGCCTCTTCGCGGCTCGAAAAACGTTGACTACGTAATTTTTTCTTCACATTTGGAAATAAATAAAAATCATTGGGTGCCAAATCAGGGCTGTACGGCGGATGACCTGTCAATTCGATCTTTTGAGCTTCTAAAAACTGAGTTGTGACGGCCGACCTGTGACAGCTAGCATTGTCGTGATGCAGAATGATTCTACGTTGTCGGTTAGTCTTTCTTATTTGTTCAAAGACTTCCGGCAAACAAATGGTCGTATACCACTCCGAATTAACAGTTTTACGATTCTCTAAAGGCACTGTAGCTACATGGCCATTTATACCAAAAAAACAAGCGACCATTTGCTTCAATGTGCTTTTTGCACGAATAACTTTTGTTGGGTTCGGCTCATCTTGGAACACCCACACCGTGGACTGCTGCTTAGTTTCGGGGTCGTAAGCGTAGATCCAAGATTCGTCACCTGTGTAGATATTATAAACAGCTTTTGACGCACCACGGTTGTATTTTTTTAACATTTCTTTGCACCAATCGACACGAGCCTGTTTTTGATCAATACTCAAGTTGTGCGGAATCCAACGGGAGCAAATTTTTTTTACAGCTAAATGTTCATGAAGTATCTTATGTATGCTCGTCATACTAATGCCCAGAGATGCCTCTATCTCACGATATGTAACATGACGATCTTGAGTTATTAGTTCCCGGACAGCATCGATATTTTGAGGTACAACGACCGTTTTAGGGCGACCTTCTTTAATTTCATCAGTAAGCTTAGATCGTCCACGATTAAACTCGCTAAACCAGTGATACACAGTGGTCTTTGAGGGTGCTTCATCCCCAAAAGTTGAAGTAAGCTGATCGATGCACTGTTTTTGAGTTAGACCACGCCGAAAATCGTAAAAAATCATGGCACGAAAATGTTCACGAGTTAAATCCATGGTGGTGAAGACACGCAATTTTCAAAATGACGCTACGATGTGAAAACAATTGACAGTCACATAAAAATAAATGTATTCTAAAGCTAAAGAGTTCTATTTTTAAATGATGTAATTACTTTTTAAATTATTGTTCTGTAAGTGGCCAGTTCCGGATACATAAATAGCAGCCCTCGTAGTGCAGTAATAAATTAAATTGATTAGCAAAAGCAACTATAAATCTAAAACTAGATATCCTGGCTACTGGGGCAAATGTTTCATTGTAGTCGGTTAAATACTCCTGACTAAACCCTCTTGCTACAAGACGTGCCTTATATCTAAATGGTTTACCAAATTCATCATTCTTAATTGTAAAAATCCATTTCCAATCTACAATATTTTTATTAGCTGGTTGGTACTAAAGTCCAAGTTTTGTTTTCAGCCAGAGAATCTAACTCTTCATTGATAGCACTTTCCCATTGATTCCTATCTTCTAAACTTTTTATGTCATCGTAACATTTAGGAATTTGGGATGTTACAAATTGAGCACACAGTATAATATCGTCACATTCTTTATATGACACAGGAATAAGACCTTTTAACCTATCACTCCTCCTTAGTTCAGTACCTAAATTCTCAGTGTCAATTATCCTACAATCGTCAGATTGTCCTACGTCATGGTTTTCTTTACTTATTTTACACGGTGTTTCGTACTCATCAGATTTAGCAATATCTGATTTTTCTATGTCAGGACTACGGGACTTTAGAACCACTGATTTCAATACATCAGTTTTGCCACGAGAATTTTCTTCATTCTCTTCAAATTTCAGGCAAGGCCTAGAGCTCACAAAATTAGTCTCGTCCACGATTACATCTCTGACAACCACAAATTTACCAGAAACAGGGTTCCAAACTTTATAACCGTTTGGTTCATAACCAACAAACACACCTTTCCATGACTTTTCATCAAACTTATTTTTAGGTATTTTGTTATGTACATACACAGTAGACCCAAAAACTTTTAAATATTTTATTTGAGGTTTTTTACCATGCCACATTTCAAATGGTGTTTTCGAAAGTTGAAAGAAAGACGGCTGTTAAAACAGCTTCACCCCAAAATCGCTTATTTAGTTTAGCACCATTAATCATGCAACGTGCTTTTTCAGTAATAGTTCTTACCATTCTTTCGGAAACGCCATTTAATTGTGGAGTCCGCGGAACTGTCAAATGATAAGTTATTCCTTTTTCTACACAATATGACTTCATTTCATTAGACAGATATTCGCCACCATTGTCACAGTATAAAAAACATAATTTGGTGTTAAATTTTGCCTCACCTTTTGCAACGAAATCTTTAAATGCTGCAAAAACATCTGACTTGTAAGTTATTAAATATACTACACAATAATGAGTAAACTGATCTACAAACAGAACGAAATCATTTTTATCATCAACTGTAGAAGGAGTGATGGGCCCACAGACATCTGAATGAACAACAAACAGTGGTCTTTTTATATGACTTTTATTCTTACTTTCATTGAAAGGTAATCTGCTCTGTTTCCCATTTATACAGGTTTCACATAAATTATTATCCGGCAAAACTTTTTCAATTAAATTAATGTTGTCAACCATATTATTTTTTAACATACGAAATTTAGTGTTGCTAATATGTCCTAAACGTTCATGCCAAACTTTAAAGTTATTTTTGCTATTTTCGCAAACAGTCTGACAAACAGTGATTGGCAGAGTAAAATCTACAACAGTTAAGTTATTCATTGACTTACCTTGTATTATAACCTTACCGTCCTTGCTAATTTTGATACCATTTTCATCAAAAACTATACTAAAACCAGCCTGCTGCATTTTTGAAACTGACAGAAGATTGTATGGAACATCTCGGCAGAACAGTACATTTTCCGACACTCCTTGAATGCCCAAATCACTGGTTACTTTAATGGTTCCTTTTTTAGTAGCTGAAATTTTTAATGGTATATCCAAAATAGAATAATTAGTAAATATATCTTCCCTGTTAATAATATGATCCGATGCACCAGAGTCCAGTATAAAAGTAATTTTGTTATGTTCGCTACTACTCTGGTACGAACCAGTCATGAAAGCAAATCCATGAGAATCTTTAGATGAAGTGTTTATTGCTTGAACCGTTCTAATAACGTTCGGTTTTTCTTGATTATAAAAACAGTTTTTCTTAAGATGTCCCTTACGACCACAATGATGACATTTAATATATTTATTTTTGTTTATTCTGTTATATTTATTGAATTTAAAATTTTGCATCCTCGCTTCGTAGTTTTTATTTTGTGTATTTTTGGGTTCTATTCTGACGGCCAATACTTTGCCACTAGTATCGGATGATCCTTGTTTTAGTTTAACTTCTTGATCCAGAAGTCTCGTTTTGACAAAAGCTAAAGTCAAGTTGTTCTCATTAAGAGTTTCGATAGCTGTCACAACTCCGTCATACGCTGGTGGTAATGTTAAAAATAAATGAGCAATTTTGTCAGTTTCTTCAAGTTTTGCTCCTGCTTGCAATAACTCGGAAATTAGTTCATCAAAAATGGTGATATGTTTTATAAGTGGCATATCATTATTAAATTTCATAGTTATAGTTTCTTTCGTAATGCCAACTGTGTTGCAATGCTTTTTCGCTCATAAATAGCATCCGGGCTGTTAAAAATGTCCTTCGCTGTACTGTCTTCCTTTGCAAACCCAAGATAGGAATCTGACAGATATTCTATTATTATACTTTTATCGAGACGATTTCGCGTTTCCCATTCATTATTACCAACCATAGGCTCTTCATCTACAATTTTTATTACATCTAATTCTTGTAGTAATGATCGCACTCTAAATTTCCATATCGAATATTTTTCGCCGTCAAATAATTTTATGTTCCTCTTACTCTTATAGTTGTCCATATTTCAAGCGCTGTCTGGGCCAATAACCTTTTGAAATTTAGGATATGAGCTGAAATAAAACCGCAGTTGGTATTTTAACTTTTCAATTAATATATTAATCTTTTATATTATTTTCACTCGGAAGTCAAACACGAAGTGTCTACAACACAAATTGGTATAGACAAGAAAACATTATTAAAATGAGGTTTGCGTTTCTAAGGTCCGATGTATGTAGATTGATTTTTGCAAACTATAATCAATTATTTCAACAACCAAAAGTAGCTGAGAAGTGTCCTGAAAATAAGACTATTTAACCCTTTTTTGGGATTTATAGTTGTGAGTATGTCTGTATTATTGCTCAAAACATTGTAAATTCAACATATAACTTTAAAGGTGTAGCAGGGCTATAATAGCGCTCAATCCTCCTGGATCACTTCTCTCAAATTTTGTAACATAGATTAGGAACCAAGAGTCTACACTATAGAGGGTGAATCTTCATAGTACTTTCATTTGTTTCAGCATAATTTACTCTGTGATAACTGCCATTCACATGTGGCGACGGCCCTTGACAAAATGCAGTATGATGGAAACCGGAATTGGAACATGGTTAAATTAGCATTCTACATGCTACTGTATGGGAAATATGTGAGGTGAGTGATTAATATTGAGGATCTATACTTTTTATCGATGAGAATATACCGGATTACTCCTTTTAAAACATCTTACTTTACTAAACATGTAATCTTAATACTAATAAGGTAATGTTTTCGGTACCTGCCCAGGTAGCATGAGCGACCTTTTAACTAGATAACGCGTGTTATAATTTTACGCACTTACATAGTATTGTGTATGTTTATCTCATTCTAACTGATGCAGTAACGATAAAATAACGCGCGTGCTAGCCGCGGTATCGATATTAGATCGTTAATTGAAAGAAAAGTAGATTACGCACATAGATTATATACACCCATAGTAAAATCCAACCTAACAAAAATACCCAGTAGGAATGCGATCTTTTATGAAAGTAATATTACTATTAATTGTTTTGTCTTCTTTTCAGTTTACGAGGATTCGTCAAGACATGGTTACCCTTTTCGTCCTTGGCAACAATACTTACTGCAATATATTTCTTATATTAATTAGACTGTATTTAATTAATAATTATTTAATAATACTGTAAGACTGTTATGTTAGTTGACAAATATAATAATATTTGTTAATATAAATCCTTCTTATCTTTTAATAGTATAAGCAAGGAGAGGAAAAAGATTTGATACGTTTTAAGCGGAACTGTCCACCCCTTTTATCCTATTAATATTATAAATGTGAAAGTTAAGATGTTTGTGTGTGTTTGGCAGAATGACTCAAATTGTTTTTTATCCCAGAATATTTGGACTAATAAAATATTCACTCCTGACTAGTCCTGCCTGACTGAACTAAGAGTACCGGAAAAAACGCCTTAAGCTTTGTCATAAGCAAATTTGACAGTACGAAGTCTGTCGGGTCAGCTAGTATGCTATAAATTATGTAATCCCACAATTTAATTGTGAAAATTCTCTTTTTGATATTCTATTAAATCGCGTAATTCTCATATATGTTTTAACTAGAACTTAGTAAAATATTAAATTATAATAAATTCATCATTCATGTATTCATGGTCATTTTTTGTAAAATCACCAAACAATTTATTACCTTTTTGAACCCTCTAAGGGATTGTATTTTGTTAAATTCTATACTTTCCTCCTTAGTGAGCCTCTACACCTAGAAAGGAATCAACAAACTAATTTCAGCTATTTACAACCAAAATGTGTTGGTCAGTCAGTAACGGAGCCAGTTAAAATTTAGATCATTTATGTCTTTTCCCTGCACTTTCCACTTAAAATATTTAAGCTGTTTAGTTTTAGTTCTCTCTCAACTGTTCCCTTAAATTCCGCCATTCTCTGGTCCTGTGGGAATTACGGGATATCCTTTCGTAGCGCTCAATTCACAAGAACACCACAACATATGTCGACAAGTTTAAGTTAAGCAAAAAACCATTCCCTTAGGAAAAATTTGATATCCATTATAGTGTCTAGTGTTCACCTATACTTCCCACATACTAACTTATTATAAGAAGAAGAAAGGGTGAAAAAGGAACGAGTGCTGTGGAATATTATATGATCACATTGATATACCTGATGTTGATAGATCCTACTCTTAAGGCAGGGGCATCTCCATAGTCGTTAAGGGATTTATAGCCGTGAGTATATGAATGTATGTATTAAATTAAATAAATGTGAGCACAATTGTAAAATTATCTTAATATATTAATTGTCGTGTAGTGTCGGCTTAGAATAGCACTACCCCATTTCTTCCGGTGGGTGTATGTAAGAGGCGACTAATGGTATTGGGGCTTTTAAGGGATTCTTGGGCGATGCGGTTGGAGACCCATCACCAAAAACCTTTATTTTACGTTTTTCCCCACTCAACTTCCAATAGTGGCTAAGGAATTATAATAAATATTAGGAAATGCTGTGCATGCTGTTTTGGTACCGTTGAAAAAAGTTTATTTTTCAAAAATAAGTTAGAAACTAAAATTTTTTGAACGTCAAATATTTTAAATTTATCATTAGTTTATTACTTCGGAAGGTGTTCGTAAAGAGAAGAAGCAACAAAGAAACTCTTTACATTCACATTTTTTCAAAATATGGTTTGTACAATTTTGGGTCATATTTTTACTTTAAAAAATATTTTCTATGCGACCAAACCAAACGCTAGTTTGACATAATTAAACTAAATTGTCTATCACTAAAACCAATCACATAACGTGAGAAAGAAATCCTTACCAGACAATTATTCCTGGAAATAACATGAATGTGTAGTAAGATTTCTTTAAAAGCATTGCTTTAATTGCCTTTTTAAAAAGATGCCACAGGCAATTCCAATATGTCAGAAGGAAGTTTGTTGGACATTTTGAGGGATAGTCCCATACATAACGGAGTTACTTACTATATTAAGTCTCCACTTCGGTACGTTAAGTTTGTCCTTTTTTCGAATGTTAACAGTATGCCTATCACTAACTTTACTAAATTGGCCTAAATGCTTTTTGGCGAACATTAAATTCTCAAATATGTATTGGCAAGGGACAGTTAAAATGCCTATATCTTTAAATTTTACGCGCAACGAATACCTCGACCTTAACATGTATATAGATCGGACAGCTCGCTTTTGTAAGACAAAAACTTTATGAACATCAGCCGCTTTACCCCATAATAAAATTTAATTAAGTATGTCTTTTGTTAATTATATGATGTACCGTGTGCATGCCTAATTAATAAATAAACGAATACCAAGAGCTAAATAAACATGTAGATAGAACGAATGGCCCTATTTTGTAATATTTATAGTTTATTGACACCTGCTGCTTTGCCCCATTATATAATTGCGTAAGATATAATACTATGCAAATAACGAAAATATACAATACCGGGCGTTTCAAAATCTGATATTTACTTGATCTACGTACTACGTACGGCATAGGCTGCTAAGCTTAGTTTTTTAGAAAGTCTTACTAAATGGTGACCATCGGCGGATATGCTTCAACCTAGCTAGCGACTACACACTACCCCCCCCAAAACGTAACCCACGAGTCACAAACGTACTCTCTTACAGATCTCTCTTAAAGACTAAACTTAACACACTCACCAATGAAAACACGGATGGCCCAACACATATCGAAAGTAACCTTAAAATGGTCACCGCAGCTATAATGGACTCTTTTGAATCCACCTGCCCGCTTAAACAACCAACAATTCCAGGGAAAGAAACCAGTAGGTGGTGGAGCCCTGAGTTGGAAAAAATGCGCGGTGAATTACGCAGACTCTTTAATAAAGCAAAAAATTCCAGGCTACCTATAGACTGGGACAACTATAAATGCATGCTAGCCACCTACAAAAAACGTATTCGATCTCGCAAAAGGCAAGCCTGGCGAAAGTTTTGTGGATCAATTGAATCTAACAATAAAGCGGCGAGGGTACGGAAAATTCTGTCTACCAATAGTAATCCCGCTGTAGGCCCGCTTAAAAAACCTGATAACACATATACTACGACAGATACAGAAACACATAAAATGCTCCTAGACTGCCGCTTCCCAGATTGTCATCATACAGATGATGCAAACTGGAATGAGGAGCAGAACATCTACCCCAATGAAGCGGACTGGCTCTTCGCACAAGAGCTTGTCACTAAAGACCAGATTGAATGGGCGATAAAGTCTTTCAACCCCTTCAAATCACCAGGCCTAGATGGGATCTTCCCTGCTTTACTACAGTGGGCGAGAGACATCCTGTCTCCCTGGCTGGTCAAAATCTACCAATCATGCATCGCATACAGATATGTACCGATAGCATGGCGTGAAGTTAAAGTAACTTTCATACCTAAACCTGGTAAGTCGGACTATACCGACCCCTCCATACACATCAACATGCCTATACCAAAGATAAATCAACTGAGACTGCGTTGCACAATGTAATATCTAAAATAGAATGTGCACTCAACTCAAAGTTGTCCACACTAGGCACCTTCATAGACATTGAAGGTGCCTTCGATAAAACCAGCATACCTTGTATCGACAAAACTCTGAAATATTTCCGTGTCAATTCCACACTCAGGGGTTGGATTGTTAACATGTTGAGACTTAGAGCGGTGCAAGTAACTGTAAATGACACCACCAGAGCCATTGTGACGAGAGGCTGCCCCCAAGGGGGGGTCCTCTCCCCACTCTTATGGAACATGGTGGTCGACTCCCTACTTAAGAGACTCAATGACTTATCCTACCTAACGGTAGGCTACGCTGACGATCTCACAATTCTCTTAAATGGAAACCATGTAAACATGCTCTGCAAAAAAATGGGTCAAGCATTGCGAGTTGTGGAGACATGGTGCAACGAATACGACCTAAAAGTAAATCCCAAAAAGACTGAACTTATACTTTTCACTCACAAAAGAAAGCTCCCCCCTTTTGAACTTCCAAAACTTTTTGGAACTGAACTCACTCTCTCAAAAACAGTTAAGTATCTAGGAATAACCCTAGATGATAAGCTTAGCTGGAAACCTCATTTAGATAACATAATTAAGAAAGCCAGCGCTATGCTATGGCAGTGCAATAGGGTACTAGGTAAGAACTGGGGACTCAAACCTAAGATCGTACACTGGCTTTATACCATCATTATCAGACCAGTAATAACCTACGGCTCACTGGTCTGGTGGCCGAGAACCAAATTAATAACAGCCCAAAATGACCTGGAAAAGATGCAACGGCTTGCCTGCCTGGCCATTACAGGCTGTATGAGAACCTCACCTACTGCAGCTCTTCAGGCGTTACTGAACCTGCGACCCTTACACCTACACATACAGCAAGAGGCGGCGATATCCTCACTCAGGCTGAAAAATGCAGGGCACCTTAGAAATGACTCCAGAATCCTACACACCAGTATACACACAACGGCGATCCAATATCAGCCATTGCTTGCTGCGCCCTGTGATAGGATAACTAAAACTATAATTACCAAACACAACTATACTGTTATACTCGAAGAGGAACAGCATGACTACTCCAATATCAAAGAGGTGCGTGTAGACACAGACGGCTCCAAGACCAACCAAGGGACTGGAGCCGGGGTATATTCACAAGACCTCAATATTAAAATTTCCAAAAGCCTAGGTCGACACAACACGGTATTCCAAGCGGAGTGTCTTGGAATAACCGAGGCGGCCATGGCAATCAAAGCCCGAGATGTGTCCGATATGCATATCAGAATCATCTCGGACAGTGCATCTGTGCTGCAGGCTCTGGATCGCTGTGAATTCACCTCAGGGCTAGTCCTGGAGTGCCACAGAGCTCTTGAGGAAGCAGCTCGGAATAACACTATAACCCTACAATGGATAAGGGGCCACAGCGGCTCCTTGGGTAACGACGCTGCTGACGAATTGGCTAGGGGGGGTTCGGCAAGGGATCTGTATGGTCCTGAACCGATCATACCCCTACCCTATGGTCAGCTTCGCGCATGGCTAATAGAACGCACTGACTCCCTCTCCAAGATACACTGGCAGGAGGAGCCCGGTTGCAGACAGTCGAAGGAAATCATGCCAACCCTTGACAGGAAGCTGACCGGGCGCGCCCTGCGACTAAGCAGGAAAGATCTGCGGACAGTGACTGGAGTACTCACAGGACACACCACACTAAATAAACACTTGTACACTATAGGCATTACCGACAGCCCCATGTGCCGAGCGTGCATGGAAGCTGACGAAACGGTTGCTCACGTGCTCCAGGAATGCACGGGGGTAGCCGACATTCGCTATAACACGATAGGATCCATAAAGTCGCTTCCAGAGGCAGCAGCTGACCTGGATAAGCTACTCGCCTTCTGGACGGAATTAGGTTGGGAGAATTAAATGACCACTTGGTCCACGCACAATGGCTTGCCATGCCGGGCTCAGTGCGGAAACCCGTGGCGCTTATCGCCCATCTAATAATAATAATAATAAAATGGTGACCTCATTGCAACTTTGAATCAATCGTTAACCCTATTTTTTTTTATCCTTAACTAATTTTACATTATATTTGTCTAAACTAGTTCCTTTGGGATGATAGGCAGAGGTAGCGTTATAAAATTTGTAGTTCTTCCAATCTCTAGCGGTAAATGATGAGTCGGCCACCTGGAACGCGTAGCTTTATCCGTCAGCCAACTGCTAATACTTACATGTAAAACTCCCCACGTAAAACGGCAATGATATAATTATTTATTAAACCCTTTATTATTATTTTATAATTAGAAAGGCAGTATGAAAGTTGGGAAAGCGGCAGGGTATGACAGGATTACTATCGGCCTTTTCCAGAAATAGACTAAAAGGAAACTACCGCGGAATCTGTCTACTTAGCATTTTGGGTAAGTTGTATGCCAATGCCGACTCCTCCAAATCCAATGGCTGTATAAGAGTACACGGGAAAAGACAGTACGCAGACCGGTCGGGGTGTCTCGGGTTGTCTGAGAGAGTTGGGATGTGTTACTTGCATCGTGAGTGGAAGATTTGCAAGAGAGATAAAAGAAAGGAATGAGAGTTAATGTAGATTAATCTCAAACCCTGGTTTTTGAGGATTTGACATAATTCGTAATTGGTAAGAAAACGGAACAGGTGTGAGAATTTGTATATCTGAGAAGTTCGTTTACTTGGGATGAAGATTGTGATGAAGATATCGAGAGATGGGTGAAAAAGGGTATTGAGGTCTCTCAGAAAAATTTAATGTAAATTTATGTGGTTGTGTAAGAAATAGTGTGATTCATGAATGGTGTGGTGTGTAAGATCATATTGTAAAGAAGATAGAAAAAGGAATTTTAAGATGGTTTGGACTCATATGTAATGTGGAAGGTAATGTTAGTAGAGGAGGACTAGGAGGAAACATCTGGACGAAATAGACTGTGCTCACAAAAGGTAGGCGTCTGAAGCATAAAGAATATAAAAGCATAATTTAATGTTTTTTGACATGAATTCCTCATGTGGGGATTATCAATACATAGTATAAAACAAAGTCGCTTTCGCTGTATGTCCGTATGTATGCTTAGATCTTTAAAACTACGCAACGGATTTTGATGCGGTTTTTTTTAATAGATAGAGTGATTCTTAAGGAAGGTTTGTATGTATAATAAATGCATAATATAGTAGAGAAACACTGATAAATTTAAAGGTTTCTAATGTGATGTCGTAAATAAGCACGTTTTTTTGCGCTTATATTGCAAACGCTGGCTGAACCCTACGAGTGAAGTGATTTTAAACAATACAGCATTAATCCTTATTCAATGAAGTACCTTAAATAAATTGTGCATTTATTATACATCAATATGCTGTTTACAGCATGTAATTTAAGTGAATATTACCGAAGATATTACAAATTTAAAATGCAGGGTCGTAGTTGTTTGCGCCGGGCGGCGCGTGCCTATAAATAGTCTAAGCAAAACATGTTTGTATTGGCTAATGACAAAAAAGCTGTGAACGTTATATATAAGGACATTCTGTAGTAGGTATATTTTGCATTGCACCCGTGCGAAGCCGGGGCGGGTCGCTAGTTACTCATAAATAAAAGATGTTATTAAAGGAAAGAAAAATTTCGACGGGGGCGTATACCCGAAGGTCGCGGGTTCGAACCCCGGCAGTGTCGAAATTTTTCTTTCCTTTAATAACATCTTTTATTTATGAGTAATAATCCCCACATGAGGAATTCATGTCAAAAATCATTAAATTATGTGATAGTTAGGCGTTTCCAACATTTGCATTCTATCTGAAAAGGTAGACAAGTGGCCGTCCGAATTAGTTAAAATTCGGAGGTAGGAAACGCAAACACTACTTGAACGTGTAAAAAAGAAACAAAGGATAGAGAAATTTCGCGCTGGATGCCAACTGACACTGTAGCTCAGTTGGCAGAGCGACGGGGGCGTATACCCGAAGGTCGCGGGTTCGAACCCCGCCAGTGTCGAAATTTTTCTTTCCTTTAATAACATCTTTTATTTATGAATATAAAAGCATGTATGAAAAGGTTGTTGGATGTATACAGAGCTAGAGAGGTTTTTCAGGATCGTACAAAGGGGTGAACAATAGACTGCCTATCCCAATGGGAAATAATGGCATAAGTGTATGCATATAAGTATAAACTAGGTGGCTACCATTCAATCAAGTAGTTGATTCAACTCTCTCAAGCACTTACTGATTACTATGATAATGACTTGTATTTCAGAATGTTTAGCAAGGCTCTTTATATAATGCCTGTACGGAATTATGGGTCAATTAAGTAAATTAAACAATAATAACAAGAATAAATATGTATATATATTTCATAAAAGATACATTGTCAATTAATCCAAATAACATATAAAATCCTTCCACTTTTCAAGTGGCACACATTCTTCCCTTTAGTATATAAAACATTTGCTTGGAAAATCAAGCTTGATGAAAATTTTCAGAGCCAATTTTATCTTTTATTTCCATAGTATTGTTATAGAACATTAACAATGCTAGAAAATAATTATGTTTATAGCAATATTTGAAATGCACACCAAGATATGCTGAAATGCTCATCAGACCCTTAGTTTAGTGTGAAATTTAGTTTCTAGTAAGATTAGATTGTACTTTTTTGATGTTCTATTAAATATGTCCTCTTTTTTATTTATATTACAATTGTTTTACAATTTTATTATTTCATAGAGAAAATATGAAAAGTATTCAAATTAAGACAACTGACTATTAGTGATATAAACTGCCTCTTGAAATGGTAATTTAGAAAAGTATAATTATTAATATGCTTACATATACTCACAGCTATGAATCCCAGGAAGGGTTAGCCAGAGCTAAGGAATAAGAAATTTCTCAGCCAAGTTTTGGAAAGTTGTGTGGGGAAAGGATGGTAATATAAAGGTTGCTGGTGATGGGCTCCAACCGCATCGCCCAAAAATCCCTTAATAGCCCAATACCGTTAGTCGTCTCTTACATACACCCACCGGAAGAAATGGGCTAGTGCTATTCTAAAAACTCTACACGGCAAATTATGAATTTCTTAACTTATAACTGTGTATTGTTGGCTTAGACTTTTAAAATCTATTCCCCACATATTCCAAAAGCAGTTGAATACTTTCTTATTCTGAAGATCTGGCTACCCACCCTAGGGATTTATAGGGACTGATAGAATGTATTTAATATTTTAACTGAAGTCACAAAAAAAACTGAATACTAAATCACATCCTCTTTTTTTTTGGTAGAAGATACATTTTCAACTTCTTTACAATGTAATGCTAGACAGTTGAAAAAGTATTTTTACAAATCACTGAGACTCAATTAGTAACATGAAACAAAAGTATGAGTATCTACAGTTTTTCTATGGTACTGAAATCATTGGCACATTCAATCAACGCTAACAAAATACATGGCTTTACATAAGGAAAATTTACTCAAGTACAACTAGTTAGGCAAACTTAACTTTACAGTACTAAAAGTATAGGGACGAAATATTACCTTCAATATAATAGTATACTATGAAGCAGTTAAAGGGATTGCACATATTTTTCTGTTCATATCAAATTAGTGGATCAAAGCTTTAATCAATCTGGTTTCCCAAAACTCCAAGTAACCCATTAAACATCATGAAATAATAATTCTATTCCAAAAATGGCACTTACTTTTATTACATCATACAAACACTAACACTCTCTAAGAACACTGCGTTCTACTGAAAAATCATAGTCATACTTATTCATATTAATTTTGTTCATAACAAAAGCAAGCAGATCTCCAATTTCCACAGATAACGAGTCTTTTTTTGATGCCATTTGTAGTTCTTTTGAAAGAGATAGAGGCACTCCTTGTAAGTAGTGAAAAGATTGGTCTGAAGATGCCATTCGCGACAATCTTTGCATCGGAGGTGCTGGTGCAGGACGCTGCGGATACGGAGTTCCACCAATGTTGGGGTATAGTGGACCACCTCCCCCAGGAGGACCTACTACTACAAAATCATCTTCACTTCTGGGTCCAGGAATCGGAGGAGTGTTTTCTTCAACTGGAGATGATCTCCTCTTGCCGAAGATTGAAGAAAACATTTTGTGTCAAGTAGTTGCGACTTAGTACAAATTTCAGGTTACTTCACTAGGAACGTAGTATCTGTTGTAATCTGTGACTGACTAGGAAGGAATACTGTTGAGTGTTGAAATATTTATAAATATTGCGATTTGCGATGCAAGCGAGATCGTTTCGTTCGTGTAATATTATTATTTTTTTCGTTGGCCCTCTCTCATATACAATTTATACATTCTGCCAGCGTCAGATTGAAATAGAATCGATGAAACTTTCAATCCGCCTATGGGTCCGATGAATACAAATAAAATATACGTAAGACTAACTGTTGTTAATAAATTTATTAGGGTTGTAGCGTTGTAGGTTTGTTTGTAAAATTGTAGAAAAAAGAATCACCTAAACAGTGCAGAGTCAGGCAGACTTATGCCGCGTTTATATTGATCCTAGTATACATCCAAAACATAGCATCTTTTCTCATAGTTAGCCAATTGGCCTAGACCTCGCTTTTTTAACATACCCTTTTTATATTATAAATCGATAAAGGACATCAAACTTAACAACTTTGCCTATGGAATGCCTATCTAAAATATTGTAATTTTCAAAATATAATAATAATTAAAAATTGTCGTACCTAGTTCAAACTGAGAATGTATACAATGAGATTCCTTGCTTCAGTGAAAATAAAAAATAAAAAAAAAACATTTGATCTATGGTGTAAACAAAAACATAACCTCTTTCGGTATTTTCCACTTCAATCGCTCGCTTACCGGTTTATTTTCATGATATTATTTTTCAACGACGATCAATACAACTGGAAAATACAGAAAGAAGTTATATTTTTGTTTACAGAGCGAAAAGCATATATCAAACGTTTTTTTTTTATTTTTTATTTTCACTGAAGCAAGGAATCTCATTGTATACATTCTCAGTTTGAACTAGGTACGACAATTTTTAAATATTATTTTATTTTGAAAATTACAATATTTTAGATAGGCATTCCATGGGCAAAGTTGTTAAGTTTGATGTCCTTTATCGATTTATAATATAAAAAGGGTATGTTATAAAAGCGAGGTCTAGGCCAATTCCATACATCATACATACAAAATAACATCCAAACGTACTAAAATCTTTGAACTAAAATGAAATGTTAAACGCTTTATGGATTGCATATTGGCCTTTCACTTGGATTATTTATTTTATTTATTTATTTATTAAAATTCAATATACAAGTAACTAAGACTGAATGTTGTTAGTAGAAAGGCTTAATGCTAGGGTTAGTTCTTATTTACAATTTATATACAATCTATATACAATGTCGCACCGCGTGAGCATGCAGTGCGGACACGCGGAGTAAGTAAGGCGAGTCCACCCTGGCAGCTAACATAGCCAAGACGCTGTTGGAGCTAGCCCACACCCTGTCGCGCATCGAGGCATACCTTTTACGCATGATAACGAAGAAGCAATCAACCCTCGCATCCGCGAACATTCCCAACGATAAGATTAAGATATTGAGACCAAAGACTTTAATAAAAATATATTTATTTAATTGGACAGCATAACGGCTAATACAATAATGTCTTATTCTAACTAAAATTCTACTTTATATAATAAAAATAACCCTTAGTTCAGCTAAACTAATACCTAGCAAAGTGCTGATGGTTACTTGCTGACAAATGAATAGTGGCTAGGGGCGTCAATCATAACTCCCCCCTCCTTAAGAGTGAAATTATCCGAAGGCTTTTCTAGGGAAGGCTTCGGAGAATTTCGCCTATTACAATAGGGTTTTATTTTATTAACTGATATAACAGATACGGCGACAAATACAATTAAATATAAACATATGGTCCATGAGCTTATATAGTTTTTCACTGAGAAGTCCGAATCACTTTCACTTTTAGTAAATTTTGCGTTATTCAACAGTTCTTTTATGTCACGAAAGTCCACATTTGTCAAATCTATATATTTATCTTCTTTCTTGAGCTGGTGTTGTTGGCTGATGTGTGGCATCTCTACTATGGGCAGGTCTAGTATGTCGGTGGCCGCGTTGATCGAAGTCCTGATTGAGAATTCTCCAACTTGAGTTCTGCAGTTGTTATTGGGAGTCATAATAAAGGTCCCCTGTACTTTCCGTTTGTAGGCTTGATCGTCGCATATTTCAGTTATAATTGTGTCTTTCTTTACGTAGATTAACCAATGGCTTTGGGTGATGGTTTGGATCTTAGTATCTTCTATGTGGATCAGCTGTTGATGACATTTTTCTGGGTCTTTCATTGTCATTATTTCTTCTATGCAGGTTTCAGATGGGTATGGGGCAAGGTTGTCATCGGAGCATAAATATTTTCCTTCTTCAATCTCCTCGCAGGGGTTGGCTACTGCACTGTATTTCAGACTTTTCACTAAAAGGTAGGGATATGAAGGTATGATAACATGGGTTTGGTAGGTTATTGGGTTCCATATAGGCACAGGGATTATTTTATAATAAATATATACATCTGGTTCTACCAACGGTACTGACAATAAAAATACTACGTTTTCATCTTTAATGTATGCCTTAATATCTATACATCTTTCTAACTTTATAAGATTTAACCTATTTACTTTATATATTAAGTGAGCATTTTTCTCAATTGTCCCCAACATCTCAATTAGTTCCGTAGAGTTCACTATTGACTGATGTAAAGTATGGAGTTTGCTAAATGCAATGGCTGTTTCAGTTTCCTGGATAATATTAAATATAGTGCGAAAATTATTTAGAATCTGATAAAGATGGTTCATTAACGAGACAATGTTTTCAATGCTTTCCTCTTTATAGTTAAATTTTTGTATTTCTCTAGTCCTGTTTTTTAACATCTCTATATTAAAATTTAAACTTTCTGACACATTTACCATTCCGTCGAAAGCTTGAGTAATTAAAGTCATCTTGTTTTCGACAGAGTGTTCCCGATGTTTTAATTTATTGATTTCGATGTCGAAGTGATCAGCATCATCTTCATCCAGATTGCCTGTTATGACTTTTACCAACTTCCCAAGGGGTTTGAAAATGGCTCTCTTATTGAGTCTATGATTAGGTACAATTTGCTTAATTCTATTGTTACACATTATAATTAACGTTTCTATTTGTATACTAACGCCATTTAGTTCTGCTGCAAAATTACTATTATTACTGTTCTTAATTATCGTATTTATTTCATTAAATATAACTGTATTTCTACTTATTTCCTTTATAACTAGATCTAGATTAACTTTCTTTACTATAGTCCATGTGTTATTCTTCTTCAGTGCTACTCCAATCTTCAGAGGGGCAATTCCCGGGTTCGTACTGAGATCCACTAGCTTCATGTTGTGGACTTGACTCGCTAGTGTAAGAAGTACTAGCCACGACCTGTGGAGGACGTTTTATGTTCTTAATAGCTACTCTTGTCTTTCTTTTATTCAGTTCCACTGGTAAGATGTTATTTGTTTCGGGGCCTATTACTTTAGCTTTTTCGAATCGTGGTTTATTTTTTGCTTTTCTAGTTCTTGTTGTTTTCATAAATACTGTGTCTCCTGGGTTAATATTTGGAATCACTTCGCCTCCTCTTTTGTTCCTTACGTTAATTTTGTTCTCTTTTAGTCTATCCGCGACATACTCGTAAAGTACTTTTAATCGTTTTCGATGGTCTTGTACTAGCTTTTGCATTAGATTACAGCTTCTATCAATGTCGAACAAGTTTCCTGCATCCGTATTTCCAAACACGACCTCAAAGGGTGTAAAATCTGTTGCTGAATGAATGGAGTTGTTGTATGCCATAATCGCATATGTCATAACTGAGCAAGCATCCATGTCACTTTTCTCATATTTGGCTAAGCGATAAATTTCATTTATTGTTGAATGAAAACGTTCGACTATAGCCATTGAGCTGGGGTTATTTGGTGTTCCTATGTGGATATCAATTTTATATAATTTCAAAAATTCTTTCAGTAATTCATTATTAAATTCAGTGCCAGAATCGCTATTAATTTTTCTCGGTAATCCATACATGCTGAAATATTTAATGAGTCCTCTCACTACTTCCGGTGTACTTCGGTTCAATATGTGTATTGCCTGTCCTAATTTACTAAATGCGTCTACTAATGTTAAATAATATTAACCTTCCATAAATAATAAGTCAATGAATATTTCCTGAAAAGGAGAGCTCTGATTCTGTGTCAGTGGGATAAATGGTTTGATGGGTTTTCTTTCGTACTTCATTTTTTTACATGGTTCACATGCATTTATGATTGCAGTGACGGTTTCTTTCATATTTTGCCACCAATATTGTCTTTTGATTTTCATCAAGGTTTCGTTTATCCCTCTGTGGCATGTTTTTCCTTCATGGTACTTTATAACTACTTGTTTTTGATCATATTCCGAGTCTGTTAAGTTAACTATTCTTTCTGTACATTCTATTAAATTACAAGCGCCTTTTCTAAATAATTTGATTATCATATTCGCAAACGCTCTTCGAAACGATGGGTCTTCGTAATAAATATAATATTTATGTTTATAATCTATGTATTCTTTGAGGAATTCTTTAATAAGTTCTTCGTTGTTTGTCGGCATATGTACTTCTAAGATTTTCTGTTTGTTGTTCGAGATATCCTTAACCGACAGTTTATCGATAAGCCATGTATACACTAGGATCTGTTTAGGTTTAGTATCAATTGCCTCTTGTAAAATGGGTATACCATCATGCTCTCTATTCGAGACGGAATTAGCTGTCACACCATCGTCTGGAATCTCAACTAGTTCTGGTTCTCTTCCTTTTACTCTGCGTGTTGTTACATTGTCGAATGCTGAATTGTTTTCCCCAACGCTTGACTGTTTGTCATCTAATATGTTTTGGCCGACTTCCATATTATTTCCGTCTAATTCTTTTTGGGCTATTTCTTTTACATACTCATCTACGTCGAATTCTTGTTCTAATGCCGGTGCTATCTTCTTCTGTTTTTTCTTTCTCTTGGTAACATTTTCATCATTAATTTCCTGGATTATTTCCTCCAGCCTTTCATCATCATCATCTATATTTACCAGAATTGAATCTAAATCATCCAACACATTTACTTTTATTCGGGAAAGACCATCAGAGTTTGTATTTTGGGATCCTTTTTTGTATTTTATTTCCATATCATATTCGGCTAGTTTAAGTCTCCAGCGTGTAAGCCTACAGTTAGGTTCTTTTAAATTATACCACCATTCTAATGCCTTGTGATCTGTGTAAACCATAAATTTTCTGCCATATAGGTAAGGCCTGAAGTGTTTAACTGCCCATACTACTGCGAGCATTTCCTTTTCAGTAGTAAAATATTTGACCTCTGTTTGCCTGTCTGCAATGGGTTTGTCACTGCCAACTGTCCCCTGAGATAATACTGCCCCTATTGCAAAATCGGATGCGTCTGTTGTTAAAATGAATGGTTTTTCAAAATCAGGAAATTGTAGTAGTGGAGCATTTGTTAAAATCTTCTTACATGTTTCAAAACTAGCTTTGAAGGCTTCATCCAAAATAATTTTCTTATTCTTTTTTAAACACGCTGTAAGAGGTTTCGTTATCCGTGCAAAATCTTTTATAAACTTCCGATAATATCCGACTAATCCTAAGAAACTTTTTATTTCTGTTGTTGTTTTTGGCAGTGGAAATTTTAACACTGCATCTATTTTATCATTGTTTGGTTTCAAACCTTTACTGGTTATAGTATGACCTAAGTATAATACCTCTTTTCTTAAGAAATGTGACTTATCTAATTGGACTTTCAAGTTGGTATTTCTGAATCTATCAAAAACTGCTCTTAGCTTTTTCACATGTTCTTGCAAGCTTTGTGAAAAGATTATGACGTCATCCAGGTACACCAGGCAGTGAATTCCTTGAAGACCTCTAAGCACATTGTCCATTGCCCTTTGGAATGTTGCTGGAGCTGTTTTGAGGCCAAACGGCATTCTGTTGTATTCATAATGCCCAAATGGTGTACTAAACGCCGTTTTTGGTTTGTCTGCCTCTTCTACTTCCAATTGATGGTACCCAGATGCGAGATCTAGGGTAGAAAAGTACATACTTTTGCCTAATAAGTCAAATAAGTCGTTTATATTCGGCAAGGGATATTTATCATCGATGGTGATTTCGTTGAGTCTCCTATAATCTACGACCATCCGCCATTTCTTCTTGCCAGAGGAGTCAGCTTTCTTCGGTACAAGATGTACCGGTGCACTCCAAGGTGAATACGATTCTCTAATGATGTTGTCATCTAATAACTTCTCTATTTGATTTTTTATCTCCTTGACTTGGATATGCGGGTAGCGATGTCCTTTAACATTGATAGGATCTTCGTTCTTAGTCCTAATCACATGTTTCACTTCGTTACTGAATGACAATGGTACTTGTTCGCAGTAAAAAATGTCTTTGTACTCGCGGCATAAGTTTTCGATTATAGTTCTCTCTTCATTATTCATGTGATCTAATTTCAATTTTTCTAAATTTTTATTGAGACAGCTATTCAATTCGCTATTTGTTAGATTAACTTCTATTTTATTCATATTATTATCTAATAAGGTATCCTCATACGGTTCTACTATGAATGGAGCAGTCACAATAAGAGTTTGTTTTATATCGGAACAATTTTGAATTACGGTTGATGCGAAACCGTCAATACAATTAACTAACGCGCAGGGCATTCTAATCCCATCCTGAAATTCTTTGAAATCTAGAATAGCCTGACCATTTAGGATATTTACTGGAAGTTCTACTCTTTTCTCGCAACGTGGGGGTAAGGAATAAGTTTCTCTTAATGGAGGAGAATAGATAATAGGTATAATAGTGTTTTTTGTAATTAATTGCAAGTTGTTCGTATCGATTGAGGCTCCTAGTGACATTAGTAATTCACTACCAATTAGGCCATCATATCGATTATCTACACTATAAATATAAAATTTATGCTCGAGTGAAGTCTTAAAAATATACGGTAACTTAATTAAAACTACTTCATTATGTCTACTTGATGCGTGAGTGCTGATCACTTCGAATGGCTCAAACAACTTATTCTTTTCATAATACTTAGATGCTAATTGCGGGCTAATAAACGATCTAGTACTACCAGTATCTATCATAAAAATAGCGTTAAGTTCTGGGACCCGTATATGGGGAAGGTTTAGTAACCTTGTACAATTAAGTTTTATTTTTTCGGTATAGTTGAGGCGATCATGAAAAAAGTTTCGACTCTATCATAACCACCATTAGAGTTATTTTGTTCCATTCGGTAATGCGAGCTATGTGGCTGAGGTGATAAAGTTTCGTCCGTATAATTCACGCGTCTAGAACTTGCCGTACGCATAGTAACATCGGTGTTAGAATTCGATGCTGACGGTGTATTATTTTCACGCGCATAATTATTCGTAAAATGCTGGTTGTTTATATTACGCGGCGACGATGTGCGAAGAAACGGTGACCTAGATAAGTTCGGATTCGAATTACCCTGATAAGAACGGTTGACATTCCTTAACTGTTGCGAATTAGATTGCACATTTGAATATGGATTAACGCTTGCACTATTCGGTGCAAATGTACTTGATAACCTCGGTTCGTTACTCATACGACGATTAAAGTTGTTAAATGATCTTGATGATGAATGTTGATGATTTTCCGAATACTGATTTGTTGGACGGCTATGCTGTAAAGGCATGTTATTGCTCGGGTAACGATTCCTAAATAAACTAGAGTTTGGAAGTGCAGATTGGGGTCTATTATTAAACCTAGAATTTCTGCTATCGTAAACTGTCTGAAAGTTTTGTTCTTCCAGGACAGTTTTCAACGCATCTTCCAAAGTATCATTATTCCTAAGCCTAACTAATCTAACTAAATATTGAGGTAAATTATATAAGAACACATTTAAAGAGCAATGATTATAGATAGCTTGCTTGGCTTTACGTATATTAGCGTCAAGGATGGTCTCGTTCATTTTTGCAAACAGTATACTACGTGTTTGTTGAATCCTGTTACAAAATTCTAAATAACCTTCGCCTTTATTAATTTTTAACGATTCTAACTCTAGGGAAAGACATTCCTCCGACCTTGGGTCGCCAAAGTATTGATTGAGTAATTCTTTTAACGTATCCCAATTTGCAATTTCGTCCATATCCCTTTCCCCAACTAAATTTGCTGCTTCGCCTACCAACCTGCTAGTAATTACGTGGTATAGATATGTCATTTGAGCACTACCCCCTTGGAATGTTTGTAGAATATACTCGCATTTTTTTATGAATAATGGTAATAACCTTGTGTCACCATCGAAGACTGGAATGATTTTTACCATCTCCATGGGAACTCTGGTTATTTCTTCCATTTTTAAACCTGAATAAATCACGGAAAGTAAACCTAATATGATTACCAAATAGATCTAGATAGTCTAACCTAACAATTACTTGCCTAATGCTTTACTATGTTTTACCCTTACTTAGTTATTAATACCCTATAACACCAGATGTATTTATCTAAATATAAAACAGAACAAGGAAGAAGGTGGCACAGGAAAGTGAAAAGTTTTACTCACAGGTTTGTAGCCTTTCTCATGTTCCGGATTACTGCTGCGTTTGCCTCCAATGACCGCTCTGCTTCTTGATCACTCGCGACGCGGATACTTTGGTCTATTCTTAATAAATTTATAGGTTCGGTAATTCCCGATTTACGCGTTGAAACGACCGCCGATTGAGTAGCGTACAAAATAACGTTAGAATTTATAACGTAGCCAACCCAAAAGACCTACGGGAACCTAACGGCTGCGCCAATTAAGATATTGAGACCAAAGACTTTAATAAAAATATATTTATTTAATTGGACAGCATAACGGCTAATACAATAATGTCTTATTCTAACTAAAATTCTACTTTATATAATAAAAATAACCCTTAGTTCAGCTAAACTAATACCTAGCAAAGTGCTGATGGTTACTTGCTGACAAATGAATAGTGGCTAGGGGCGTCAATCATAACTCACTGCAGAAGCGGGGCAGCCCCACAAGCCTTCGAAACGCGTTGTTGTACTGCACGCGCAACATGTTGTATTGTTTTTGCGTTTTGCGTATTAAGTAAACCCGGCATAAAGCTAGATTTCTATTTTACAATGTTACTATAAACTAATTAGATATGTGGTAGGTTGATGTTCTGGGCGGCAGATTTGGCGGAACAAATTTTGGCGGAATTCTTCAAAATGGGCAGCTTTGATGCCTGTTTTTATGTTACGGCCAAATGTTGGATTAATCCGATGGGTGGGTCTATATAAATTTACTAAAACAAGCTGTAAAAGTAAACACCAAATACGTTAAAATTGATATATTATCCAAATAAAAATAACATATTCACATTTTTGAAAAACTTCTACAATGCACACGAAAAAATTTAAACCAAAATACAACCTATTTTATTTTTAATATATATCAATTTTCACGTATTTGGTGTTTACATTAACAAAGTCTAATTTGTATAACTGATTGAAAAAGTAAGCGATGCTAAACAGTGATTCAATATATTCGCTTATTATGTAGCAGATTTCTGAGTTTTTCAATGAATACCCTATATGCTCAACTATGGCTCTACTTAACTCCATGTGATGCACAGACGATACAGGATGTGATGGCCGCGAAGCTTGACGGGAGTTGATGTTTATATTGATAAACGTGCGTCAGTACAGTAAATATCAGTAACGTCATTTCGCCAGTACAATAATCAGTGGAGTAAATCCTGTTTCTTTTCTTTCTTTTAGATAGAATAGAGTAAAATATTCCTATTAGATTCTTCGTTGAATCTTCATAAGTTAGTTTTTCGGAAAATATTTACATTTTGTACTATTACATATTTTATTTCGCTATGATAATCGACGTCTCAAAAAATAAACGACTAAGTGTGTGATAGTAACTTAAAAGTGTGGTGTTGTGAAATGCACTGGTGTGATCCTTGAACTGTGAATTATGTTTTCGTGTTGTTATCAGTTATAGTGACTAGATCTTCTTCTTCTTGACCAGGTAATAAGGTTTCTGAGTTGGTATTTACTATCTCTGTAGGTATTAATATCTTTAGTAATATGATGTTATTTTCGACTCATTTATTCCAATAAATTTTCAAATAGATTAATAAATTTATTTATCTATAGCATTCAGTTATTTGTGGCTCACAATTAAATGATGAATTGAGAGTTTGACAACTATATATACCATCATT
Organism: Bedellia somnulentella; assembly: GCA_963576735.1. Classification (NCBI taxonomy): domain Eukaryota; kingdom Metazoa; phylum Arthropoda; class Insecta; order Lepidoptera; family Bedelliidae; genus Bedellia; species Bedellia somnulentella. The sequence continues at coordinate 1,842,663 of OY755184.1, read as the reverse complement.
AAATCTGTTTACTTTCAAGGAACTAGTAGTCCTCCTTTTCTGTTTTTTCTTTTTTCTTTCTATAAATATTACATTTTATTTAGGTCTTGTTTTAAGCTTCACACTTATTACTGTAAATATGTGTTAAAACTCACATATTTTCACCTTCCATATGGACCTCTTGGAGCTTATTTTTCATTACTTCAGTTATTGTTTTAGCTCATCTTTAATTTTATTTTAAGATTATATAAAAACTTCTGATCACTACCCATTCAGCAACATAGTGATTCAATAGCAAGTTTGTATTGGATGTGGTTTGACTATCTTTACTCTTTCTCTCAAATATCTCTTTATTATCGTCATTTAATAAATTTTACAATCTTAGTATTGCAAGTTTCAATTAGCAACAAATGATAACTAGCTATTAGTAGGAGGATATGATGTAGTTAAATTAATTCACATTATATGACCTACAATAATTTGCCCAAAGATAAAGTAAACAGAGACAATTGATGTCTATGCATGACATTGGCGTCCTCAGAGATGGCCACAATAACCAGTGCTGTGCTGCCCTGATCAATTGGATTCCTTAAACTATTGCCAAGTGGTTGGTTTGTCTTGAGGCCTATAAAACTATGTGTTATATGCCTCAATAAGAAAAATTTAAAAATACATACATGTACTCACAGCCATAGATCCCAAAAGGCGGTAGCCAGAGCCTTAGAGCTAGAAACTCCTCAGCCACTTTAGGAAGTTGTGTGGGGTTAAGATTGTAAAACAAAGGTTTTTGGTGATGGATCTACAACCCCATCACCCAAAATCACTTAAAAGCCCCCCAATACACTTAGCCATCTCTTACAAACACCAACAAGAAAAAATAGGGTAGTGCTATTCTAAGCATGTTGGCTTACGCGGGAAAGATTTTTTTTAAATTACATTTTAAATTTTATTCTAAGTAAGGGATCAGTTATTGCTTCCTGAGTCTCAAATAACCCATTATAACAAATGTACTTTATAGTTTATATATATATATATATATATATATATATAGGTATGTTTAAACAAAGGTCATCATTATTTACATTATCTATTATTATCTAAAAGAGTGTAGTTAGCTAAGCTGATCTAAACAATTTACACTGATAAACCAATTTACAATCCAATTATTTATCTTTATGAACGTTTTGTAGCAAGTTCCTGATAGAATGAATATCTATGTATTTCATATCTTGTCTACATGCTACATGCTAATGATTTTATGCAATCTGGTTGCTAAGCTGGCAGTGTCTGAAAAGTTATGATCCTTGATGAACCTTGTGAGTTTTTGATGTTTGTGGCAGACATCCCTATGATATGATATGCCCTTACTATTGACATGTCTTGCTTTGGCATACTCATGGCAATAAATCCCTAGAAGGGTTACAAATAAGAAATTACCCTGCCACTTTTGGAAGTCTGCGATAGGCCTGCCCCCTATCATGTGAGTACACTGTCCATGCAAAACGTGGGTACTCTGAACACCAGGTGACAAAGTCACGTGATGTTCAGAAGTATTAGTACCTCTGCCAACCCCTTCGGGGATATTCGGCATGAATGTTTATGTTTATGTATGTTTATATGTTATGTTTTGGAAGTCGAGTGAGGAACAGTGAACAGTGAAAGTAAAGGTTTATTGTGATGCTCCAACTGCATCACCCAAAAATCATACCCAATGCCATTAGTTGCCGCTTAGGAACACCCATGGGAAGAAATGGGGTAGTGCTATTCTAAGCCGACACTACACAGCATTGATTCTACTATCTGTTAAAACAAATTTTAACTTATTAAAATCTTAATTATGCTTTGAATAGATACTTTCCTGTGGAAACAAAAGCTTGCTTTTAAAAATATATTTTTTGCCCACTAATTTATTGTACTTCTTTTGAATATTGAATTCTTTTAACCTCATGTATTGTACTTCTTTACAATAGCAGAACTACCGGTCAAAATAAGTCTTTAAAAAATGCATATGTTGTGAAAACAACCCTACTATGAATTGTTAAATAAAATCATTAAAAATACCACTACTCGAGAGTAATTTGATGATAAATTGTGATGTATTTTTATGGCTTAAATATAAGAAAACTGAATTAACTCAAAAGATTTAATGCCACACTATATATCTCTGAATGGGTAGCAGTGGTTCCAATTTATTACTAATTTAGGTAAGTGTTGAATGATCTTAATGTTGCTATTTTGTACTTCTAGGGCTCTGGTGGTGTGACCATGTCTGATGGTGGCGGCCCTTCATCATTCTCACCAGGTAACTTTTAATTAAAATATGGTTCACACGCACGTCTCTGATTGAAACACACCTCCAGAATACCGTAAAACAGTGTGTCTTAACCACACATAATATAATATCTTAATAATTTAATGTTTTTTGACATGAATTTCTCATGTGGGGATTATTATACATAAATAAAAGATGTTATTAAAGGAAAGAAAAATTTCGACACTGGCGGGGTTCGAACCCGCGACCTTCGGGTATACGCCCCCGTCGCTCTGCCAACTGAGCTACAGTGTCAGTTGGCATCTAGCGCGAAATTTCTCTATCCTTTGTTTCTTTTTTACACGTTCAAGTAGTGTTTGCGTTTCCTACCGGGGTCGCGAAGGTCGCGGGTTCGAACCCCGCCAGTGTCGAAATTTTTCTTTCCTTTAATAACATCTTTTATTTATGTATAATATCTTAATGTTTTGAATACACACATCCCAAACAATCAAACGCAATTTCGGAGACACATACATACATATACATATACACACGGCTTTAAATCCTTAGAAGGGGTAGCCAGAGCTAAGTAATTCGAAATTCCTCAGCCACGTTTGGAAAGTTGAGTGGGTAAAAGATGGTAAAATAAAGGTTGTTGATGATGGGTATCCAACCGCATCGCCCAAAAATCCAATAAAAAGCCCCAATACCCTAAGTAAACGTAGTATTAAGACCTATGTAATAGCAAATAATAATAATAATAATAAAGCCATTTTATTTTCGATTGAAAACCTGACTAAAAATACAATAGTTCCATGCAGTTTAAATTAATTGAATTATACAGTTTAATTGCGATTTAAATTTAAAATTGTATATATGAATTGATAATTGTAGTGTTGTATAAATTCCATGCAGTTTAAAATTAATTGATATATAAAAATTTGATTGAGATTTAAATTTAAAATAGTATGAATTAAATTAATTTTAATAGTTTTAACTGTAAAACTTAAAATAATAATAATAAAATTAAAATTGTAAAGTACCTATATAAATTTAAAATAAGTTCAAACATAAACCACAAAATCATAACTTTCACATAAAACAGAATAGGTATTAATTTCATGATTACGTGTCAATCGAAAGCCCACTGTCGGGCGAAGGCCTCCTCCATAGTTTGCCAAGTAGGTCTGTCTTGTGCGAGTCTGGTCCAGGTGTGTCCGGCCAGAGCGACGATGTCATCACTCCAGCGCATGCGCGGTCTGCCTCGCGGACGCTTCTTGTCTCTCGGGAACCAATGTATAATCTTTTCACTCCATCTTCCATCTCTGGTACGCGCGATATGACCGGCCCATCTCCACTTTAATTTGCAAGCTAGTTCTGCGACGTCCTTTATCTTTGTTATTTTCCGTATATCCACATTTCGTTTCTTGTCTTTAAGTTTAAAGCCTAGCATGCTTCTTTCAGCCGCTCGCTGAAATACTTTTATTTTATTAAGAATATCCTTTGTGAGGGCCCAGGTCTGACATCCATAGAGCAAGGTAGGTGTTACTATGGTCCCAAATGCTTTCCTCTTGAGGCGGATAGGTATCTTTGATTTAAATACCTCCTTCAATGACCAGTACTTTTTCCAGGCGAGTTTAACCCTGCGTTCTACCTCGCCTCCTGTCGGATCGCGAAAGCAGATACATTGTCCCAAATATATATAATTGTCGACATATGCTATTTCTTTTGATTGGATAGTTATTTGTACCTTCTCTCCATTCGTCATGAGACAGGTTTTATCTGAGTTCATAGTAAGGCCGCATTTCATGCTTTCACTGTTTAGTGTATTCAGCATGTACATTAGTTCGGAGTGGCTTTCGCTTACCAGGACAATGTCATCGGCGAACCTTAGGTGGCTCAGGTATTCCCCATCTATCTTTATCCCCATGTTCTGCCAATCAAGCTGTCGAAAAATATGCTGAAGGACTGCATTGAATAGGTTTGGAGATATCGGGTCACCTTGTCGGACTCCTCTTTTAACGTCGAATGGCTCTCCTTTGCTTTCCAGCTTTATAAGCGACTTACTTCTAGAGTACACTTGTTTTAATATATTTATGTACTTTTCCTGTATACCCTGTTCTTCTAGAGCAAGCCACACAGAGCCATGGGAAATTGAATCAAACGCCTTAGAGTAATCGACAAAAGCGATGTAGAGTTTCAAGTGATATTCATTGTATCTCTCTATTATTTGAGTGAGTGTAAATATATGGTCTGTAGTCGAGAATCCGGCTCTAAATCCTGCTTGTTCTCTCGGTTGAATAGCAAATAGATAGGTTTAATTCTAATTTTGTACTACAGCCATGATAGTCCAATGGGTAGAACGACCGCCCGTCAATACAGACAGGCGTGAGTTCAAACTTCGACCCTACACCTATTTGTCTCTTCTAAAAAGTTAACGGTGAGGGAAAACATCGTGAGGAAACCCACATGGCTGAGTTGTACTTAGTTATGTGAAAGCGTATTCGTACCAAACGGCGATGGGCCTGCCCCCTATCACATGAGTACACGGTCCAAGCAAAACGTAGGTACTCTGAACACTAGGTGACGATGTCACGTGATATTCAGAAGTATTAGTACCTCTGCCAAACCCTTCGGGGATATACGACTTGAACGCTTGAGTCTTGAGATGAGTCTTTGAACTACAAATAACACTTAGTCAGTCACTTAATGACCGGGAATTATTATAAACCTCCTTCTAAACATCTAGTTAGAACGGGTAGGCCTTTTTCCAATAGAAATACTTAATTGACATCTCAAATCAAATCAAATCAAATCAATCGTTTATTGCATTCATCAATGAGTATAACAGTTCTTATTTCATAATTTATAACAGTTCTACATTGAAGACCCGGTGGGGCACAGCAATTTCTTATATCTAAGTTATTTTACAATTAAACTAAATAGGAGAGGAGGAGGAAATTCAATAGAAGAAATTATAACTTTCATTCTCACACAAACACACACAAAACAAATACATACACAAGCACAACTTTAGAGCATATATACATTTTCATGTAATATTGGCCGTTTCTAGCACTCTTTCATCCCAAATTTCTTCTAAGTACTCTGTTATGCTGTAATAGCACTTACTGATCAAGAAAAATTTTAGTTTTGTTGAAAATTTTGCATATGGTTCTATATTTTTTAACGAGTTTGGAAGATGGTTATATATTTTAATTGACATGACGAATGGGCTAGACGTGTGTAGAGATAATTTTGAAATTGGAAGGGTCAGTTTATTTCTATGCCGAAGTGAGTAATACGTCTGAGATTCATCGCGATTCTTGTACAGTTCTTTGTTATTTCTGACAAATTTACACATTTCCATAATATAAATAGACGGAACAGTAAGTATTTTGTTATTTCTAAAATGCGGTTTACAGCTTTCGAGTTGTTCGATGTTAACAATAATCCGAATCAATTTTTTCTGCAATTTAAGTAAGGCTGGAGCTTCCGTACTGTTTCCCCACAATATAATGCCGTAACTGAGCCAGGAATGGGCGTATGCATAGTATACGGCCTTAGCGGTTTCAAAATTTGTTGTTTTTTTAATTTCATTTAAAGCATAAACAAATCTACTAATTTTCGATACTATTTTATTGATGTGACTTTTCCAGTTAATGTGCGTGTCAATATTAATACCTAAAAGCGAGAATTCGTCAACTACATTTAATTTGTTATTGTTAAACTCATAAGTTAGATCGAAAGTCGTTTTTTGCGGAGGGTGAAACACCATTAATTTTGTTTTTTTGAAATTTATTTCAAGATTATATGCCTTCATCCAATTTACAATTTTATTCATTAATGTATCTAGTATTTCCTTAATTTTGTAGTTATTTTGGCAACTTATTAAAAGAGAAATGTCATCGGCAAACAAAACACTAGTTACGCCTACTATTTTGGGTAGCTCATTAATATACATGAGAAACAATAGGCAACCTATAACACTTCCTTGTGGAATAGACGCAGTCATTTGTTTCTTTTCTGATCTCACCATTTTAATTTCATTTGTACTTTTGTCGTTGGTTTCGAGCTCTACTAATTGTTCTCTTTTTGATAAATATGAGACAAACCATTTGTGGGCAACACCACGTATTCCTAAGTTGTGCAATATTTCTAGGAGAATATCATAGAGGACTCTGTCGTAAGCTTTTTTCATGTCTAGCAATATCCCAACGGCATATTTTTTATTATTACATATATCAAGCACCGATTGTATGTATTTGAAGGTTGCTGTGATGGTCGATCGTTTTTTCCTAAATCCGTGTTGGCTCTCATTCAATATATTATATTTTTCACAAAATTTTTCTACTCGATTGCTCATCGCTTTTTCGAATATTTTTGAAAATGATGGCAATAGCGCAATTGGACGATAGTTATCTACATCTTTTACTTTATTTTGTTTAGGAACAGGCACTATAATAGCAGTCTTTAGTTGATCTGGGAAAATACCATGTTCAAAAGACTGATTAACTAGCATAGTAATAGGCCATGTCAATTCATCAGCACACGCTTTGATCAACGTTGACGGTACTTCGTCTATTCCATAACTAAACTTGTTTTTTAAGTTTTTAATTAATCTATTGATTTCTTGAAAAGAAGTGGGGCAGAGGTATATTGTATTTTCTACTCTAGTGGTGTCGAATCGGCTACCTGATGACTGTTGAGCAGGGATTGTATTATTTTGCCCTAGAGAAGCGAAGTGATCATTAAATATTTGTGCTATTTCAAAAGGACTGGTAATTATATTGTTATTAAAGTTTAAATTTATATTTTGTTTTTCTTTCTTAACATTTTTATTTGTTCGCTCTTTAATAATTTTCCACATAGTTTTTATTTTGTTTTTAGATTTTTTTAGAATTTTTATAAAGTTATTTTTCTTTGATGTATTGACAAGCTTTTTTAAAGTTTTTTCATACAGTTTATAATGTGATTTCAATAGTTGATTATTGGTGGTTGATACAAAGGATCTTAATAATCTTTTATGACGACAAGATATTCTAATCCCAGTAGTTAGCCAGCATTTTTTACAGTTATATTTTAATTTTACTTTAATTTTGGGGATAGTTTTATTTAGCACATTTTTTATAGTATGAATAAAACTTTCGTAGTTTTCATTTACACTTACATTTAAATTAATAATATTTGTCCAAACAATGTTTTGAATGGAACATTTAAATTTATTTATATTAGCTGAACTAAATATTCTTTTTTGTATAAACCATTCATTTTGAGGTTTTGGTTGCGGCAATGTTAGACTTATTATAGTAGCCTTATGGTCTGAAAACCCAAGCTCTTGTACCGTAAAAACATTAGTATTATCCGAAAAATTTGTAAATATTAAGTCTAAGCAAGTTAACATATGGGTAGGTCCTGCTATGTTTTGTTTGAAATTATATTCTAGCATACAGTTCAAAAACTTACGAACGTCAGGCTTCTTAGACAACATATCTATATTGAAATCCCCTCCAATAACAACTTTTCTCGAAGAATATTTTTTTACTATGTAATTCAAGGCTAACCTTAACTGAGTGTAAAATATTTCCTCCTCCCTTCTATTCCAGTACATTACTATTATAATTAAATTTTGTTCAGGCAGCTCGGCTGCACTCATTTCTATTATATATTCAACGGAAAATTCCGAGATATCCAATATTTCAATGGCTCTAAATTTTTCTTGAATAAACAAACAAACACCTCCTCCACGGTGATTTTTTCTGCAAAATGATGAAGTTATTTTGTATCCTGTAAAATTGACTAGATCCAGTTTGCCCATCGAAAGCCAAGTTTCACTTACACAAAAGGCTTGGTAGTCATTTTCATCTAAAAATGATTCTATTAAATGAAGTTTATTGTTAATACTTTGTGCGTTTTGATAAATAATCCTAAATGTTCCAGGTGTATCCTTAGCCTCGAAATGTATGATTTATTGTTGTATTCCCCTTGTTATGAGTTATATTTAGGGTATCTTCAGTCTCTGCCTCTTTATCTAGTTTTCCGTTAATATAGAGTTCTCCATTTCGTACTACTGCATGATTTCCATTTTTCCGTGCTCGATGTAGCTTTTCTAATAATTGTCTCCTTTTTCTTCTACCAGTTTCATCCAAGTATTCAGAGACAGACAATCCTACATTTTTTAAGTAGCCGGAATTATTGAGCAAGTACCTTTTCATTTTTTTACTAATCAATTCGATCACAATTGGTCGCGGCCGATTCCCGTATCTTCCTATACGAGTGGCTTCTTCTATGTAGCCGGTTATGTCCACATTCAGTAACTCATAGAAAGCGTTTATAAGTTTCTGGTTCAAAGTATATTCATCTTCATCATAACCTTCATTTAAACCGTATATTACAATTTTTCTTTGGTTTTCACAAGAATGAGAATTAACAAAGGGCTGTGTTTGGTTTTGTCCAATTTGGCTTAATAAGTGTTGTACCTGAGATTCTAAATATTCTTTTTCTTTTTCAAGTGTTTGTACTACCTTTTCAATCTTACCTATTTTGTTAGCCATGTTTTCTTGTTCACGTTTTAATGTAAAAAGTTCTGATTTAAAGTCTTTTTTCATGTCTTGCAGGGAACATAAGATCTTAGCTTCAAGTTTAGATGTTATTTCTGTTACAAGCGAGTCGTAATTAATCTTTAATTTCTTATCTAAGAGGTCGCTCAGTTGGTTTAATGATACAAATTGTTCATTTTTATGACTACTCCCTGCAATTGGAGAGTCTGGATTTAAAGTATCTCCTAAAAAACTGTGGTCGGAATCAGTCTCTGTGGTTGGCAGAACAGAAATTCTTACGGGCGTATTATCGTTTTTTAGACGTTTTAAGGAGTTAAGGCATTCCGGACATTGCCAGGTTGTGTCATAATGATGTAAATTGGACTTGTATTGAGTTGTTCTTATTCGAAGACACTTGTAATGATATAAAGCATTGCAGGAGCAACATTTAAGGCGTTCAGCTATGTTAATGTGTTGTTTACATGCAATACAGTCCATAATAGTAAGTTGAAGTGAATACTTGCGATAGTCTGAGCAGATATATTCGTCCTCTTCTCACTCGGCCGTCTCCTTTGGCTGTACAGCTTACGGATGTTCAATGCCTGTTGATATTCACTAACGAAAGATCGCGCGATTTTGGATCTTAAAACTTCTGTTTACGACTCTAAACGTTACTGTTATAAATTATAAAGTCATCCGTATCACATAAAAGATTGTAAACACACTATACTGAAGTCATGTGCACTAACTATATTGAAAATAATGTTTTCCACCGATAATGTAAATATTATCTATTTTTAACAGATCTTATAATCGCAGACGAGAAAAAACGCTGTTACTTATTCGAATTCCAAAAATCTCCTGCCCCATAATCGAATCCGTACACTTAATGCTATGAAAATTGCTAAAATATAAAATACGATCTCTTTTATCTGGTATTTCCGTAAGGTTAGGCTGCTAAGCCCTTTAAATAAAGCATGAAAGAATTTTAATTGTGGAATAATAAGGCGTTTCAAGCCTTCAATGCGTTACGTATGCGTCCTACCAAAATGCGTTACACCTTACAAACAGTATTTGTCAGTTAACCTCGTAGGAATAGAACTCAAGACCTCCGAATTGCAAGCCGAACGTTCTACCGCTACACCCCTCAGCTTTCAAAGGTGTCTGAAGAATTTCTTTTATAGCCGTGACGTGAATATGTGTACGTATGTCTCAGTAAATTCTAATTGTATCTTGTCATAAAATAATGCGATATTGTACATAAAATCATAATCTTACATTTCATCTTTAAAGCGTTAAGGCACCTCAAGGCACCTGGTTAGGGCACCTGAATTTTGTTTAGGGCATCCTGGCGAAAATGGCCTCATTTTAGATGTTTTGTAACTCTATAGAGCCGGTTTGGATGTTGTTTTTATAGTTTGAAAATAATTTATATAATATTGCTGTGTTGTGTCGGCTTAGAATAGCACTACCCCATTTCTTCCGGTGGGTGTACGTAAAAGGCGACTAACGGTATTGGGGCTTTTAAGGGATTTTTGGGCGATGCGGTTAGAGACCCATCACCAAGAACCTTTATTTCACCATCTATTCCCCACGCACTTTCCAAAAGTGGCTGAGGAATTTCAAATTCCTTAGCTCTGGCTACCACTTTCTTGGGATTTATAGCCGTGAGTATATGTATGTATGTTATATAAATGGCCACTTTATAATATTTAAATTTACTCGTTTAAAGTATGATAAAAAAGACATTCTTATATTCGTATGGAAATACGAATCGCTCATTGTCTGGGTTACAATCTCTCTTTATAGCACATTACAAAAGAAATATTTACAAAACTGCAGACTTACAAAAGTATAATTGGCGGTGTTATCAATCTTCAATCCTTCCCATATATGAAACCATATAATGAAATTCAAATTAAAACAATTTTGTAAGTTATAAATTACATACAAATTGTTTTATTTTTACAATAAATAAAAAATACATACATACATATACTCACGGCTATAAATCCCAAGAAGGGGTAGCCAGAGCTAAGGAATTAGAAATCCTTCAGCCACTTTTGGAAGTTGCGTGGGGAAAAGGTGGTAAAAATAAAGGTTGTTGGTGATGGGTGTCCAACCGCATCGCCCAAAAATCCCTTAAAATGCCCCAATACCGTTAGTCGCCTCTTACGTACACCCACCGGAAGACATGGGGTAGTGCTATTATAAGCCGATCACCAATGAGATGGACGGACCAAATCAAAGCAGCGCTGGATGACCCCCTGTACCAATGCACCAAAAAAACAGCCCTCAGAGAGGAATGGCGACGAATTGTGCGGCGGGTCACCCAACCAAAATGACGACCACGACCACTCTGTCAAGAGTGTTACGACTGAGAAGAAGAAGAATTATAAGCCGACACTACACAGCTAAATAAAAAATAACTACATTAATATGTTTTCGTGGCAGGTTGTTAATCGTCATGTCATGGCTAAGTAAAAATTGTATTGAGGCGTTACGTCCCGTTTAATTTCAACGCTCTGTGCTTCTATTTTATCTCAAACTCAAACGTTCCCGCCGTAAATCCCGGCAGGGATTGGCAGAGGTACTAATACTTCTAAACATCACGTGCCATAGTCACCTGGTGTTCAGAATACCCACGTTTCGTTTAGACAGTAAACTCACGTGTTAGGGCGCAGGCCCATTACCGTTTTGTACGAATACACTGTCACTATATTTATACGAAAAGGTATAAATATGCCAATTTCTAAGGTTGCAATAAAAGAAACAATTTAAAGCAACACACTTTTTCGTTTACTGAGTAAATCGTTTCAGTATTGTACCACAGTGGAATAATTTCATCATTGAGGAATGGCGTATTGTTTGTTGTGGCTTCCCTTGGTATCGATTTTCAGGAGAAATAATTAAAAACGCCCCAAACACGAGAAATCCTCGACTAACAACTCATTCTTCTTTTGAAGGACACAGGAGTGACAAACAAGTGCCGGATCCCAATTCCCGTATTTTTATATTGAGGGAACTTTACCTTTTAAATGCATTTGTCGATTTTAAAGTACTTATTTTCGTTTCGACATTGAAATTTGACTATAATTTTAGTGAGACTATAATATATTTTTCTAGCTATAAACAAATAATAACAAAAACAATGAAATATTAATGTGTTCTCGTTTTGGCTTAAAAACACAGACTTACTGAAATTCAAATATCAAATCAAAATATTTGCTTCAGATTGTGTGTTAGTTACAAAATTAATATTTACAAATACAAACTAGTGTTACGAGGGCTGCTATTTATGTATCCGGAATAAAAAAAAGAAACAAACATATATCAATTAATATGGTTTTATTGCTTCTCAAAATATTCGCCGCTCAGATCTATACACTTTTGCATGCGTTGAAACCAATTTTCATAGCACTTTTTCCACTCAGACTGAGGTATCTCCAAAACGTGCATTTTGAACGCATCGACTGCCTCTTCGCGGCTCGAAAAACGTTGACCACGTAATTTTTTCTTCACATTTGGAAATAAATAAAAATCATTGGGTGCCAAATCAGGGCTGTACGGCGGATGACCTGTCAATTCGATCTTTTGAGCTTCTAAAAACTGAGTTGTGACGGCCGACCTGTGACAGCTAGCATTGTCGTGATGCAGAATGATTCTACGTTGTCGGTTAGTCTTTCTTATTTGTTCAAAGACTTCCGGCAAACAAATGGTCGTATACCACTCCGAATTAACAGTTTTACGATTCTCTAAAGGCACTGTAGCTACATGGCCATTTATACCAAAAAAACAAGCGACCATTTGCTTCAATGTGCTTTTTGCACGAATAACTTTTGTTGGGTTCGGCTCATCTTGGAACACCCACACCGTGGACTGCTGCTTAGTTTCGGGGTCGTAAGCGTAGATCCAAGATTCGTCACCTGTGTAGATATTATAAACAGCTTTTGACGCACCACGGTTGTATTTTTTTAACATTTCTTTGCACCAATCGACACGAGCCTGTTTTTGATCAATACTCAAGTTGTGCGGAATCCAACGGGAGCAAATTTTTTTTACAGCTAAATGTTCATGAAGTATCTTATGTATGCTCGTCATACTAATGCCCAGAGATGCCTCTATCTCACGATATGTAACATGACGATCTTGAGTTATTAGTTCCCGGACAGCATCGATGTTTTGAGGTACAACGACCGTTTTAGGGCGACCTTCTTTAATTTCATCAGTAAGCTTAGATCGTCCACGATTAAACTCGCTAAACCAGTGATACACAGTGGTCTTTGAGGGTGCTTCATCCCCAAAAGTTGAAGTAAGCTGATCGATGCACTGTTTTTGAGTTAGACCACGCCGAAAATCGTAAAAAATCATGGCACGAAAATGTTCACGAGTTAAATCCATGGTGGTGAAGACACGCAATTTTCAAAATGACGCTACGATGTGAAAACAATTGACAGTCACATAAAAATAAATGTATTCTAAAGCTAAAGAGTTCTATTTTTAAATGATGTAATTACTTTTTAAATTATTGTTCTGTAAGTGGCCAGTTCCGGATACATAAATAGCAGCCCTCGTAGTACAGAGGTTGCAATTAAATAAAAATCTATACTTCTGTGAGATAGCAGCCAATTGGCCTAGACCCCGTTTTTAAAACATCCCCTCTTTATATTTTAAATCGATTAAAGACATCAAACAAAACATATTTGCCTATGGAATGCTTATCTAAAATATTGTAATTTTTAAAATAATTAACAATTAAAAAGTGTCACTGCCTAGATCAAACTGAGAAAGTATGGTGAGTTTCTTAGCTAAAATAAAAATAAAAAACATGTGGTCAAATCACAAGATGTTTTTTTTTATTTCAGCCAAGGCTAAGAACCTCACTATACTTTCTTAGTTTGATCTAGGTACACTTTTTATGTATTAATTATTTTGAAAAATGCAATATTTTAGATAAGCATTCCATAGGCAAAGTTGTTTAGTTTGATGTCTTTTATCAATTTAAATAATAAAAAGGGTATATGGTAGTGTGTTAAATGCATTTTAAATTAATTTAATTTACTTTAAGTTTATATCAAAAATAACCTTACGTACTTCTTTAATATATCTCTATATATAAAATCGTTCCGTTACTGACTGACTCACTGACAGACAGCGCACAGCCTAAATGGCTAGACCTAGAGAGTTGAAATTTGGCAGATGGATAGATTTATTGTTATGAACATATAAAATAATCCCTTTAAATTCTGACGGGAAAGGGAAAACCGGGAAATTTAACTTTATATGAAACTCCTGCATTTTCCATTCTTTATGTTGAAATTTCGTATAGAGTCTTCTCAAAACGTGTGAGGGTACATTACGAAATGATTACTGTAAACTTTTATATTATTTACAACGATTACAGGGGATTAAAGGTTATATGAAACTTCTACAATTTTCATTCCATCTATTTTATCAATAATATAGAAGAATAGAGATAGTAGAGTTAGATATTACAAGAGGAGGTTGTGTCAAAGTATCTATACCATGGAGACATAATCACGGGCAAAAGCTTGTAAACCATTAGTGTGAACATTTTCATACTCTTCATCCGCACAATATTTACAAAATTGCTTCCGACATTTTTGCTTTAAGTATTTATATATTTTTACGTGGGTATACGCGGTCCGATCAACCATTTAGTTCGTTTTGACAGCTGTCACGTATTTATGTCAAAACGGTAAGAACTAAGTATGTTTGCTGTCACTTATCCAGCTTGATGTAACCGCGTTCTTATTTTACTGATAACTATTTTGCAAAGCCTGAAATGTTATAGGTATGGTTGCTTGTAGAAAAAGTATATAGAAGAATACGAAGGAAAAAAATACTATCTGTACCAATTATACATTACTTGCATTTACCTAATAAATCTTTTTTTGGGTTTAGTATGCATGTAAATATAGTATTTATAGTGCTGCTATACTCAAACAACTAAAATAATATTTAATGGAGTAATAAATATTACCGCAGGATATATCCAGGATTCACACCAAAATGACTATAATAACCATCAACCATCATTTACAATACAAAAAATAAGTATTTTAATATTTAACTATACTTTTTTCCCACTATTTTATTAAAAACCACTCTATCATTTAGCGAAATCGCGGCTGTAATTTTATGGAGAGGAATGTTTGATTTTTCTACGTTACTTTGTCAACCCCTTCCCCACACCCCGAACACCGACCACTCGACTCTCGACTACCCGGGCCAGTGTCGCCACGACAAACCCTTTCAAGCGAAACTTCGCTGCAAGAAAAGAAAAACTGCTTAACTTTTCGCTACACAATTTGGGGAAAGTGTATTTGGCGCCTAAACATACATTTTAACCAAGACATTTATAGAACAGGTTAAAATTGCAGCGATTTTAAACATCAAATTACGAGTAATTGGGTTTTCAGATATTTTGGTTTTGATATTTATGTAAGGAGGATTTTTTTCGGTAGTGTGGCGGAAACCCATCGCAAATATTTTTTTATTTCATTATATTTTCCGCTATAAATTACTTAAATTACTATACTATTACTAATTAATTACTAAAAACTACTGAATATTTGCCGATTCTATTCGGTTCCGTATGCACAGTTTTTTTTATATTGCCGGCTACTAGATTGTGGTTTAATACATTAAAATGCAAAAATCAAATAGACAATGCTAGCATAGCTGGTACAAAACTTAGAAAAAACCTTAGCCATTTTGATAACCTTAAAGACGCTAAATCAGGCGCTGAACACCGTCCGTTATCTACAATTAATCACGATATTCGTAAAATCTCTTGAGATTTGCCTACCTACTCCACTTGCTGCCGTATTCCCAGGAAAATAAAACAATGTTGTAATATTCAGCAAAATAACGTGATAAGGAAACCGAGAGGCCACAAACTTGCAAAATAAGCTTATTCTAGCTGAGCGAAAAGTCGAGATCATATCTTTTGCGTTTTATTCTGAACAGAAAAGAGATGGTATGATTGGTGGAAATAAATATGGTTTTGTGTGACATTTGATTACTCTAGACATAACTAGAGCTATGAGACAGATGAATTATCTGCTTAATATGTGCTTTTGAATACGTATATAACTCATAAAATTTTTATTAATTTATTTATTTATTTAACTTAAGGCACACAAACAGTACAATTACATTAATATAAATAATGGCTTTTCAAAAAACATAAATTTTCAGTAAAAGCACCTTAACTGTGTACACAGCATGACTTGCTTTGTGAGATTTTGATAAATTTAATAAAGTAATATTTAAAATCTATAACATTGTACATAATTATGAAATAATGTGAAAAGATAACGTAATGAACAGTACATGAAATTATTTTCTATGAGAAAATGAATCACAGAAATAATAAAAATAAGACTACATAATTAATCGAAATCATAATTTAATATGTTAGTGTTGATTGTGTTTAATTTTCTGTATTTATTTATTTATTATTTATTTATTTATTTTACTTCAATTATGGTAAAAACTATTTTTTTAAATATATTTATTTAATAGTTCGAGATTGTGTAATGTAGGCCTTAACTGAAAACCAGTGTTTTGCCTCTTGGCAATATCAACCGCTGAGTTAGGATCTAGTTTTTACTTCAAAAATGTTGTTATTCCTATTTGTGTACTATTGCTTTTGTTGCATGGTGTTATGTTAACATGTATTAATGAGTTATCTATCTATCTATCACATTGCTTTGATTTTGACGACGTCCTTCGCCCAGTTGTTAGATGACTAGCTTTTCGACTCTGAGGTGGCGGGTGCGAATCTCGCTGAGAGAATATTTGTGATATGAATGTTTGTTTCAGTTGCTGTGTAGTGTCGGCTTAGAATAGCACTACCCCATTTCTTCCGGTGGGTGTACGTAAGAGGCGACTAACGGTATTGGGGCTTTTAAGGGATTTTTGGGTAATGCGGTTGGAGACCCATCACCAACATCCTTTATTCCACCATCTTTTCCCCACGCAACTTCCAAAAGTGGCTGAGGAATTTTTAATTCCCTAGCTCTGGCTACCCCTTCTAGCGATTTATAGCCGTGAGTATATGTATGTATGAATGTTTGTTTCATTGTATAGGATATTATTTATATGTGTATTAGCGTGGAGTTAGTATCTTCTAACATAGTAGTGTTTAAGTTTTCGGGGTTACCTGATCTGTGCAATATGTCCGCATACCGTCTGTATCAATTAGAAAAAATAGGGTTGTAAACAAAGAAACGTCAATGACCTTTTAGTATTTTAGTGTTGTAACCAATATAATCGACGGCGACGTAAACATCGAATACGTTACTAATTGTAAGCAAATTTCTTGATCCAATTTAATCGTATACTTATAAACAGATGTAAAACACACATTAGTTCCCTATAATAACTTTTATGCATATACTCACGTTAGCCAACATTGGGGTATGCAGAGAAGAGACTGTTGCGACCTCTAGACGGCGAACTCATTCGCACACTAGCAGGGTCATAAAAATATCCAAATCATGGCATCGAAATGTTTTTCTTACTAAAGTATAAATACAAATTACTTGTTGATTGATACACAGCAGGGTGAATAGAACTGTGATAGTACAGTGAAAGGCAAGCTGATGAACATATCATCTCGACGCCATTCCAACAACGGGCGGTGGGGTCGTCACATACCTACGCCATTACCATTAAGTTGAATTTTGACGTTCAAAAAACAAAGATTTATCTTTTCATTAGCATAAGCATAGCATAAGCATAAACGTTCACGCCGCATATCCCCGAAGGGGTTGGCAGAGGTACTAATACTTCTGAACATCACGTGACTTTGTCACCTGGTGTTCAGAGTACCCACGTTTTGCATGGACAGTGTACTCACGTGATAGGGGGCAGGCCTATCGCCGTTTTGTACGAATACACTGTCACATGACTAAGTACAACTCAGCCATGTGGGTTTCCTCACGATGTTTTCCCTCACCGTTAACAACCATGATAAATTAACCACACATATGTCTTTAGAAAAGACAAATTGGTGTAGGCCCCGACCCGGGATTTGAACACTAGTCGCTTGCACGTTAACCGAGTGTTCTACCCACTGGGCTATCACGGCTGTTCTATCTATTTATCTTTTCACTTTGAAATAATATAAATATATTATATATATATAATTAAATTATATATATATATATATATATATATATATATATATATATAATTTAATTTGTGTAAATGTGTGATGTACATACACTTCTTATAAAATTATTCAAGATAGTCGAATACAAAAAACCAAGATATGTTTAAAATTTCAGTTAAAAGTATGAAATAATAGTTACTGTATCGTTAACACTCACATTATTATTATTTTTTAAATGCTACCAAACAATTTACTATTTAAATTCCTCACAGCCCATATATGTTCCCATCAAGGGGCTCGAGCCTACCCTATATAGGGCGATATGGCCATAATCCACCACGCTGGCCAATTGCGGGTTGGTAGACTAAAGACTACTACCGTAATAGTAGCCGGTACCGACGGCTTAACGTGCCCGAAGCACGGAATCATCTTAATTTTGCAATATCCTTCCAAACTGGGTTAAATCTTACAAATCTTTGTAAAGTTACCACCCCTCGGGGATCGAACCCAAGACCCCGTACTTGAAACCAAGCGCTTAACCGCGAGATGGAGGCAGTCATTTACATTGAAAATGGATTTAATATAGTAATTTAGGCAAACATAACTTAGGTATTAATGTATAATTTAGGTTGTCTCAGGTAGGTCTTCGATATCCGATTCATCATCAGTGGTCGTAGAGTCGCCAACATTTATTATAATTTTTTCTTGTATGGAATCCGTCGCAGCATCAATTAAACCTTCCAGGTCCTTCATTTTTTTTTTTTCTTTTATAACGTGACTAATACATCCTGTCCACTGCGCTGCACCAATTTTTGCTTTACCTTCTTCCAGTAAAGTCCTAACCTCGGGCATTCTAAATGTTTTATTGTTCCGTCCTACATATGACTTTACTTGAGCCCAAATTAGTTCTATTGGGTTCAGTTCGCAGTGGTACGGAGGAAGACGTAGTACTTGGATATTTTGCTTTTCGGCCATATCGTCTATAACCTTTTTTAATATTCGTTTTTTTTTCGTACTAACATGAGAGCACATTTGAGCAAAAATTAGTATAGCGATTTTCCGGAGCAATTGCTACAGAAATAAAATGATTAAATACGTAAATATAGAACAGGCGTTTTTACGTATTTAATAAAATTAAACTAATCCCAATCCCACAATAAACCTTAGAAGTTACACCTATGTATAAAATTAAAAAGACAGATTAAATTCCCCGAGTGACTGACAGCCAATATTAATGCCAAACGCATCACATTATTCATACCTGACTTATCTTTAATAACGAAATGTTTTGTATGTGTAAATTAAATGTGTCAACCCGTGCAAAGCCGGGACGGGCCGTTAGTCGATTACATACATACATACATATACTCTCGGCTATAAATTCCTTGACGGGGTAGCCAGAGCTTTGGAATGAGAAATTCCTCAGCCACTTTTGGAAGTTGAAAGGGGAAAAGATGGTAACAGTAAATGTTTTTGGTAGGTGACGGGTCTCCAACCACATCGCCCAAAAATCACTTAAAAAGCCCCTAGACCCTTAGTCGCCTCTTACGATCACCCACGGGTAGAAATGGGGTAGTGTTATTCTAAGCCGACACTACACGGCAAAATCCTTAGTCGATTAATAAAAGATATTTCTAAAAAAAGACCAGAATCGGCCCGAACCAAATAAAACTTAAATGTAATAGTAAAATAGGTATAATCCACATACTCACTAACCATTTCTGAACTTAAAACGTAATAAATTTGTTTTGTGTATCAATATACATATTATTATTTTTGTTAAAAATACAATAGTTTACAGTGTTATACATTTTATTCACTGCGATTTTGATATATTGGATCTTCTTACATCGATTCATCAATCGGTAATCGATTACTGTCATTCTTTCATTACTACTTAATGTCAATACCCATCCCAAATTTTTGCATTGGAAAAAATATTAAGTAACCAAATTTTTAATTTTTTTTGTGTTTTGCAAGTTTTATCTCCAATTAATACTTAGTTTTTAGCTGGATCATTCGACGAATGTGTTTTATAATTGACGGATGTGAAATTCTAGTGTCATGGAAGTATTTTCTTGATGAAATCTACGATTTTATTCCCGGCAATGGTTTGTTTACAATCCTTTTTTTTGTAATAGATATAGATTGTATATATATTTTGGTTATAGAACAATGTGTCATTAATGCGCAGATAGACCAAACCACAAACCAACCAAGCTTTATTTTACCATATTTTCGTTACTAAAATTCTGATATAAGTAAGATACGCAATTAATAATTTCCAAAAGCGAGATGCAGGGTGAAGGTAACCATGGCAGCGCTGCAGGCTTCCCGGGCAGCTCGGGGGCTCGGCCGCTCGATACGCTCAAGGCCAGGGTTGTATCGATTGTCTATTTATAGCGCCCGTTAGGGGTGGCTGTGCGGAGCCTTACGACGCTCGGTCACGTTGGGGCTCGCGCTCGTTTTGTAACTTTGGAACTTTCACTGGACAATTGCGATATTTGAGAAAGGGAACAGGAAAATTGTGCTTTTGTGTACACATTTGGAAATAAAAAAGTAATATTTAGAACGGAATGGAAGAGAAGTTAGGCGTTTTAGGTTTTTTATTTACCATTACTCTTACGGCTATAATTCTCTAAACAGGGATTGATAGAGCTATTTAAGCTTATTTTTGGTGACCGGTTTTTGAAAAACAACGCCTAATAGTCATTAGACACTCATGAAACGAAATACACTACACAGCTTATAAGAGTAGGCAAGAGGCGTGATAACGGAGTACAAACTTTCTTTCCACCAGCAGATTTGCATAATTAACAAAACATAAAACCAACTCTGGCTAGGTGGACAGTTTACTTCCCTTGCTTCTCGTGGGTCCAATATGTGTTCGAATTATAATAAACACGGAGGCGGCGATGTAGCTCGCCACTCATCACGCCATGGTTTCTCACGGGGCGAAAAGTGGGCTAAAGAGACCCGCTTCAGTACGATGAATGTATGTGAAGGAATGTTTGAAAAATTAGATGAAGTATGTATGATTATGAATGAAAGAAAACTGGATTTTCTATGCTTAAATGAGACGAAGCGTAAGGGAAAGGAAGTTTCACAACTTGGCAACATCACAGCAATCTGGTCTGGAGTCGCTGACAATGACCGAGCTAGCCAAGGAGTGGGACTTCTGATATCTGAAAGGATGGCTCAGTGTATGAAAGATTACGAATGTGTGAGTCCAAGGCTCCTGTGGATTAAGGTGAAATTGGGACTAGTCCGGATGCGCATAATTTGCGTTTATGCTCCGGACATGTCTAAATCCCTATCCGAGAGGGAGGAGTTTTGGAATCTGTTAGACGATGTTGTGGATGGGTGTGATCAGAATGAGAGACTTATAATGTTAGGAGATTTTAATGGCTGGGTTGGTGTGTCACGCAACGGTTGCGAAAGAGTTTTAGGAAAGTTTGGCGATCAAAGGATGAATGAGAATGGTGAGAAATTGATTGAGGTATGTTTGGAGAGGAATCTTTGTGTTACAAACACGTTGTTTAAACACAAAGATATCCATATGTATACAAGACAGAGGGGAAGCGAGAGAAGTATGATTGATTTTGTGATAGTTGATGAAAGGCTGAGAGCAAAGGTTGTTGACACCAGGGTCTATAGGGGCACGAACGTTGGCACAGATCACTTTCTCGTTATATCACGATTAAGGGGTCTGTGTACGCGTTGGCGTCACAGGCCTAAAGTGTCAACAACGGATTTTGCGAGAATAAAAGTGGAAAAACTGCAAGAAGATGAAAATATCAGAGATGGATACGTGAGGAAATTGGATGATAGACTAAGTTGCGTGGAGATGAAGGATGAAATGGAAATAGAAGAAGTATGGAATGTGCTCAAATCGACGATGGTTGAATGTGCGACGGAAGTTTGTTGAGTGTGTAAAAGGTCAAATAGACCACCAACAAGTTGGTGGGATAAAGATGTGAAAGAGGCGGTTGGAGATAAGAAGAAAGCGTGGTTAGATTTACTAGCGATTAAAGCTAGTAAACGGATGAATGCGAGTGTAACTGACGATGTAGTGCAGAAAAGTGAAGATGAATATAAGAGAGTTAAGAATGAGGTGAAGAAGAAAATAGAAAAGAAAAAGCGGGATTTGCAAGAGTGGTGTGAGAGGAAACTTTCTGATAATTTCCGGAATAACCAAAAGTTATTCTGGAAGTATATCCGGAAGGAAAAGGGAGTTTCCCAAAACACGAGAGTGAGTGTAATAAGAGATGAACAGGGTGAATTGGCGACGGATGAAAGTAGCATGAAACGGGTATGGAAGAATTATTTTGAGGGACTGTTTGAAAAAGAGGATGCATCCATTTCTCCGCCAATCGACAGTAATGTTGATTGGAACGAAGAGATGGGTGATTTCAGTGACAGTGAGATTAGTATGGAAGAAATAATGAAAGCAATGAAAAGTATGAAAGTAGGGAAGGCGGCAGGGTATGATAGGATTACTATCGAAATGCTGAGGGCTGGTAAAGGGTTGGTGGCTTCTTGGTTGTACTTCCTTTTCCAAAAATGCTGGTCGAGTGGCAAAGTTCCACGAGATTGGTGCAAGGCGGTGATTGTGCCTCTATATAAAGGAAAGGGGTCACACCAAGAGGCTAAAAACTACCGCGGCATCAGCTTACTCAGCATTGTTGGTAAATTGTATGCTAAGGTACTGATTGAAAGAGTGATGAATGAAACTGATGAGAAAATATGGGATGTGCAAGCGGGATTTAGGAAAGGAATGGGATGTATGGATCAAATCTTCTCTCTAAGGAGCATCACCGAAAAGTTCTTAGCTAAGAACCAAAAGGTGTATTGCTCCTTCATTGATTTAGAGAAGGCGTATGATTAGGGCCTGCAAATATTCGAAATATTTTGATATTCGAATATTCCTTTTTTTCTTGAACTTTTTCCTTGGTAATATTCGAATTATTCGAATATTATTCGAATAAATAAAAAAGGCATCGACTGCTATTATAATTAGGTTTTTTATTGCCAGTGTAACTTAGGGTGACTTGCCGATGCAAGAAAAAACAGCGCTTAAGCTAAACTGACTTTTGGGCTACAGAGGAAACGTCAAAAACAGCGAGATTTAGCACGCAGTTTAGTCTCGCATCGGCAAGTCACCCTTAGAGTCTTAATTTCTCTGAATCAAAAACAAATCTTAGTTTAAACAATCAGAATTTGGCCGCTAAGGTACAACCGCAGTCTTACTAATTAAAACACAGTCTTACAAATCAAAAAAATAACAAGTAACTCACTTGGAATCTTTGATGTAAATATTAAATAACTCGAAATAAGTGTAAAATTCTAAATATTATTTTCGGTTCTTCGTAACGTCATTCACATCCATACGACACACATTGCAAAGTTAAGTACCTACATTACAAAACTTAAAAGATTCAAAAGAAAAATATTCAACTAAGAAACTATAAAAAACAATTATTCATGAGATCAAACTTTGCATAAATAATATAAAATATGTTTTAGGACTAAAAATTAACGTTTTCCTTGATAGTGCGACCTGAGGAAACTCAGAGCGTCCAGGAGTCATCTTTTAAGGAACACCTTAAGTGGTTACAGATATATTTTGCGGATGAGAACACTCTTTCACACTCTACACTTGTAGGTGGTATACACATGAGGAAGTCATATGCTTGGCTCAAATATATTTGTCTAGGTCCTCCTCTGTCAAATAGCGCCATTTGCATTTGCACTGACGTTTCCAATTCCTCTCTATCTGATACATTAGCGGTAGATGTCGAAGGAGTTGCTGAAACGGTGTCATCTATCTGTCTTTTTAGTTGTTCTTTAAAGCTCATTTCAGGTTCGTCTGCTTCCCGGGCGGTCTCGCTGTGTTGCCGAAAATGAATTAAGGCCATATCATCTTCGTCATCATCTTGGTCCTGTCTTTTAACGTAGTATTTCTCGTTGATCTCGATGATTACTTCAACGATAGTGTTATTTCCTCGTGATGGAAAGTAAGACGAAGCTGGCTCTGCGTAATATTTACTGGGATTGTGCAGATATTTCAAAGTGCAGATTAGGTTTTTCAGGCGTCTTTGAGCAATCCTTTTCTTGAGAGCTTTAAGTAATCTGTCACTAATAAAGCTGTTTGTCGCTTGAAGTTTCGCAACCATGAATTGCAATACTGTTTCTGCAGTAAGCAGATTTGCTTTTTCTTGACAGAGCGCCTCTACTGTTGCCTTTACAATATTGAGTGAAGTGGACAACTCTTGCAGTGAAGCCAGCTCAGCCGAAGTAAAGGTGATGTCATTCTTCAAATCAATCAGGGTTTTCATGACATGTTCTTTCAGAGCCAAAAATCTCGTGACCACATCGGCCATACTACTTCACCTGGTTTTGCAATCTAAGATCAACCCCATTTTTTCATGTTCTTCTTGGAGATATTTGTCAAAAAACTCGTATTCTCGAGGTCCCGATCTTTTTCAAGCAGTTCCGAGCTTTGCCAAATCCTGTCGCGAAACGTTCGCGCGCGTAATTTAAATTTTATTGGTATTTTGGGTAAATCTAAGTTCTGAATTTGGCGTTTAGGAAATTGATCGAATATTCGAATATCGCAGATTCAGTATTCAAATATTCGAGCCAGTTTATTATTCGAATTATTCAAATATTCGAATATTCGAATGCAGGCCCTACGTATGATAGAGTGGTAAGAAAGTGTTTATGGGAGGTGTTATCCAAGTTCGGTTTGGGGAGTCAACTTACACGTGCATTGGTATCACTCTATGAGGATTCTAGTGCATGTGTAAGAGTAAACGGGGGAAAACACTGACTGGTTCGGAATCTCTAGGGGTGTCCGACAGGGATGTGTAGCTTCTCCGTGGCTCTTCAATTTGTTCATGGATGACTGTTTGACAGAGTTGCGTGAAAGTGATTATGGACTAAGAATGGGTGGATTCATCATTAAATGCCTCTTGTATGCTGACGATCAAGTGCTACTTGCATCATCGGCAGAAGAGTTGCAAGAGATGATGAATATAGCATGTGAGTCTTTTGTAAGAAAGGGAATGAGGGTGAATGTGGACAAGACCAAAACGATGGTTTTTGAGAGACAGGAAGATGTGACAGAATGCGTGATTGCGATTGATGGTAAGGATGTTGAACAGGTAAAGGAGTTTGTATATCTGGGAAGTTTGTTTACAAGGGATGGAAAATGTGATGATGACATTGAAAGAAGAGTGAAAAAGGGCAATGCGGTAAATGGAGCAATGAATAGCCTAATGATCAGTCAATCGGTGTCTGAAAAGGCCCGAATGGCTGTGCATGATGCTGTTCTTGTTCCTACGCTTATGTATGGAAGCGAATGTTGGGTGTGGCAGAAGAAGCATGAGAGCAGAGTGAATGCAGTAGAGATGAGGTCCCTCAGAAAAATTTGTAATGTTAGATTGTGTGACCGAGTGAGAAATAGTGTTATTCATGAAAAGTGTGGTGTGAAAGATGATATTGTAAGAAAGATAGAAAAAGGAATGTTGAGATGGTTTGGGCACATAGAGAGGATGGATGATAGAAAATTGGTAAAAGGGATCTATAGAGCTAGTGTGGATGGTAATGTTAGTAGAGGACGACCACGGAAAACACACTTGGACCAAATTGAGAGTGTGCTCAAGAAGGCTGGCGTCCGAAGTATGAAGAATAAAAGAGCATGTATGAAAAGATTGATGGATGTAAACGAAGCTAGAGAGGTTTGTCAGGATCGTCGTAGTAGGGATTCCGCGGTCGAACACCGCTTAGATCAGTCGCGCGCGCTCGTCACCTCCGCAAAACCAGTGAAGTTGACCCCCGTCTTATGGACATTAACAGCAACTCTCGGTGTCTCGCGCGGTGGTTTTTGCGATTGCTGCCTTCACTTTTATCGATCTAATACGTTGACCTACCGTGTTAAAATTATAAATATAGTGATTGTGTTTTGAAGTTATGATTTTACTGGATATAAGGAGATTTCCTCGGCTTTTAGAGTGAAAATACTACTATTATTACTACTACTACTACTACTATTATTTTTTTGCGTACTCTACTACTATTTGCGTACGAGTACAAAATGCCGCTGCAACGTTCACCCCCCGCTTTGGAATCGGCCACGGGAAGTCAAATATTCTCCGGTACGGCCGATTCTCCGAACAATAATCAACAAGGGTTAGATGGATCCTACGTTAACACGAAAATTCGTCGAACTGGGCACGATGTATCCTTTGATAAATTTAAAGAGGAGATAAAAAGTATGCTATCTGAATGGAATGCCGAACATACTTCTACGCTGTCTAGTTGGAAGGCGGAGCAGGACAAAACCTTAAAGGAGCTTGTCGAAGATATCTCACAAGTAAAAGCACAGTACGTGAATATACAAAAAACTAACTTTGAACTAGACGACTCCGTTAAATTCGTGAGTAAACAGTACGAGGAAATGAAACAAAAGATTACAAATCTTGAAACTGAAAAGTCCAAATGCAATGACTATATTATAAAACTGGAATCTGTAATTCAGGATATACAGCGGTCATCGCGTTCATCAATTGTAGAAATTCGTAACGTACCTCAAAGTGATAAAGAAACTCCTTCCGATCTTGCAAACACGATTACTGCCATTGGTAAGGTATTAAACATGGAAATTCAGCCCAGCGACATTCGGGATATACACCGGGCACCTGCAAAACCCGGCTCAAACAAGAACGTTGTTGTTGAGTTTACAAAAGTTGCAAAAAAAAGTGAGATCCTGTCGTCAACCAAAAAATTCAACTCATCACGCCTACCGGCTGACAAACTTAATACTCAACATCTGAATATACCCGGAGATAAGAAACCGATATATATCGATGAATACCTACCTCAAACAACCAGAAAGATTTTCTTTGAGTCGCGCCAGTTTGCTCGGACCAACGGCTATAAATACTGCTGGGTATCCAATGGAAGAGTTTTCTTACGTAAACGGCAAGGTGATCCACAGATTTTGGTGAAATCCGAGTATTGCCTTCAGGAATTAAAGGATAAAAAATGACTAGCAATTTTCTCTAAATATTTTTTATTACCTATAGTTAAATTTCAAATAAAATCTAGCCAATTGTTTTTGCTATTTTATATTATCTTATGTTATTGTTTACTCATACACACACACTACACCCACACTATACAATACTTACATGTAATATATATTACTTGTAAAATATTCAAATCAAAATCCAACTCTAAGGATTACGTACGAAATCAAATGAGAGTTACGAAAAATTTACTATATGTCTCCCCATATTCGAATAACATATTTGAGTTTAATCTCTCTCGATGTTTGATTTCAATCTAATATCAAATGAAATTGATTCATTTAAGGTTGCTAAATCATATAAATGTCCCCCTGAAAATCTTATAGAGATTCTAGGAAATCAAGTGCAATTGTTAAAAGTTTATCATGTTAATATTAGAAGTTTGAACAAAAATTTGGATCAGTGCATAGCAAGTCTACCTCTCCTCCAAACTGATATTGACATCCTTATTTTTACTGAGTGCTGGCTTAAGAATGAACGAAATATTCCACATATAGACGGTTTCAACTCTTTTAATACCAACAATAACCTTTTACAAAATGACGGAGTAGTTATCTATTCGAAAACCTGTATTGAGGTTGAAGTACACGAACCATCACTGTTTGATGGTAACTGTCTTGTTATGACACTGGGAAAAGATTTAGCTCTGATAACAATCTACCGCTCTCCATCTTATAGAAACATAGATAATTTCCTAAATAGTCTTCATGCCATAGTACAAACTCTAGCTGCCTTTAAAACTACTGCTCTTTTAGGGGATATTAATGTGGACATTAAAGAAAACAACGACCACCCTCTTTCTGATGAGTACCTAACTAGCATGGCATCTCTTG
This sequence comes from Bedellia somnulentella, assembly GCA_963576735.1. Classification (NCBI taxonomy): domain Eukaryota; kingdom Metazoa; phylum Arthropoda; class Insecta; order Lepidoptera; family Bedelliidae; genus Bedellia; species Bedellia somnulentella. The sequence goes on along the minus strand of OY755184.1, from coordinate 1,814,824 downwards.
GTTTTCTCCCGGCTCATCTTTTCCCTACAAGAGAAGAAAACTGCTTAGACCACATAATGATTAAAACTAAAACTATCTCAAACACTGACCTTCAAGCTTTTGTGATAGAATCTCCTATAACAGATCATTTACCCACCATGTTATGTATTGCTAAAAATAAACTAACAAGTGCCTCATATCAAACAGATAGAATTAAATCCAAAGTTGATCATGTGGCTATTAAAGAAGTACTAGACAACCTTGATTACTCACATATCATAAATAGTAACGATGCCGATAAAGCTACTGATGAACTTATCTCCATGATCTCATATACAATAGAAGCTCATACTACTAAGATTAAGATACCCCGTAAAAAAGTAATATTAAAACCCTGGATTTCACCCGGCATATTAAGATGTATACGAAACAGGGACAACCTCCACAAAAAAGTTCGTAAAAATCCAGACAATGAAATTCTCAACAAAACATATAAAAGATATCGTAACTATCTCAGTTATCTACTACGGAAAACAAAACGTGAATATTTTAAAAGTAAACTTGATAATGCTAAAAATCTTAAAACTACATGGGAAATAATTAAAGAAGCTACTGATATTAACGGAACAATCATTCCCCCAATTACCTTATTAAAGGCTAAAGAAAATCCACAGGTGGCTATAAATGATGTTGATAATTATTATGCTAACGTAGGTAGAAATTTGGCAGCGAAAGTTGTTCCTCCATCTGTAAACAGTGTGACCACTATTGACAACCAAGTAAACTCACTTGCTATTCTAGAAACAGATGTTAGAAATGTCGAACAAATAATTATGGGACTACGCTCTGATTGTGCTCCAGGATGGGATAAAATCTCTCCCTCTATAATTAAAACCTCTAAAGATGTCCTTGTTCCTCCTATAACACACATCTGTAATTTGTGTATTAGATCGGGTATTTTCCCAAAAGCCCTAAAAGTAGCTCTAGTTCACCCAATATTTAAGAAAGGGGATAGAGGTGAAGTATCCAACTACAGACCTATTTCTGTGTTACCTGTTATGTCGAAGATCTTGGAGAGAATTTTAAATAACAGTCTTGTAAATTTTTTAGAAAAATATGATATTATTGCTAAAAATCAATTTGGCTTCAGAAGAGGTATTTCAACCGAGGATGCTGTGGCAAGTCTTACAGAATTTATCGTTTCTAAATTAGACAAGAAACATAATTGCTATGGCATCTTCTTAGATCTCTCCAAGGCCTTCGACACAGTGTCAACTCCGATTCTGCTAGGAAAACTTGAAAGATATGGAGTTCGTGGGAACGCACTAAATATTTTCCGAAATTATCTCCAAGACCGCCAACAATGTGTAAAAATTGGTTCTTACGTTAGCGATCTTAAGGGTATTGAGTACGGTGTCCCCCAGGGCAGTATTCTTGGGCCTATACTGTTTCAGATATATATAAATGAACTTTGTAAGCTCTGCATTCCAAACTGTAGTATTGTTGTTTATGCCGATGATACTGCCCTTTTGGTTCATGGTGAAAACTGGGAAGAAGCTAGAGATAAGGCTGAAGCTGCACTGGCTATGGTAAATAGTTGGCTCGCAACTAACCTGCTAACACTCAATATTGATAAAACCATAGTCATCCCAATTTCCATAACCTTAGCAACCGCCCCGTCATGTGAAGATTATAAAATTAGAGCCCACACATGTAAAAATCAAATAGCATCAACCTGTAACTGTCCCTCTATTAAATTCTCTTCTTCCGTTAAATATCTAGGAGTTCACATTGATTCAAATCTTAAATGGCATTCTCACATTACAGCTCTTATATCGCGTACACGGAAATTGATATTTGTTTTTAGAAACTTACGATATATAGCAGATTTTGACACAATAAAAATGGTATATTTGGCTCTTTGTCAGTCGGTGCTGGCCTATTGCGTCCCAATTTGGGGGGAGCTGGGAAAACGGCAATGCTCAAACTTGAAAGAGCTCAAAGAGCCATTCTTAAAGTAATGATCTTTAAGCCTCTCCGATACCCGACAATGCAGCTGTATTTTGACTGTCAAGTTCTGACTGTACGTCAAATATTCATTCTTCGTTGTATTCTCCGCAAACATGCTCAGCTGCCACTCGATAACTCATTCGCTGCACGCCGCTCCTGTTCCTTTATTAACGTAGCACCTGTTGTTAGACATAGAACAACTTTTGCCGCGCAGCAGTTTGAAGTACTCTCTAGTAAAATATATAATAAAATAAATAAAGTTGCCGCCATATACACCTTGCCTAGCTTCGAAGTTAAGAAAATAACCTACTCTCATCTTTTAAACCTGTCATACTTAGAAACCGAAAACATACTAGCCTAGATATTTTAACATTGTTCCGAACAACATCAAACAATAATCTACACACACACACCTACATACACTCCACCACACAATAACACAACTCATACATACATCTCACACACTAAAAAAAAAAAAAATATATAAAAATAAAATAATGATAATCTAAATTGTGCCCACCTTATTTTCAAAAATTTGTCATAATTGTATATTATACTGATCATAGATAATTGTATACTGATCATACATGCACCACCGTGGAATCACTGGCTTCAATTTTTCATTAATAATAGTTTTGAGGTCAGGGGTCTATATTCTCTTGAAGTAAGATTAGTTAACCTATTTTCCTATATGTGCCTAATATTGAAAATATCAATACAAAAATTGTACTTGTTGCTTGCTACATAGCCTATTTTCATATGTATTTGATGTTTTGATGTATTGCTGTGGGTTATGAATAAAGAAATTTTATTTTTTTTATTTATTTTATTTATCGTACGAAGTGGCGATCGATAGTCTCTGCCTACCCCAGTGGGAATTGATGGCGTGAGTATATGTATGTATGTATAAAACCAACGTTTGATGGGTGTTTTAAGTGATTTTTAACGATGCGGCTGTAAACCCGTCGCTAAAGATTTTTTAGTTAAATTTTCCAGCTCTCAACGTCCAAGACACTGAAGAATTTCTAATTCTGAGGCTCGGGGTAACCCATTTTGGATTTTATACATAACATAACATAAACGTTCACGCCGAATATCCCCGAAGAGGTTCGCAGAGGTACTAATACTTCTGAACATCAAGTGACTTTGTCACCTGCTGTTCAGAGTACCCGCGTTTTGCATGGACAGTGTAATCACGTGATAGGGGGCAGGCCTATCGCCTTTTGGATTTTATAACCGTGATTATATGCTTTATATAATAATTGTACACATAACTTAATATTACATTCATACATACATATACTCACGGCTATATTCCCCTAGAAGGGGTAGCCAGAGCGAAGGAATTATAAATTCCTCAGCCACTTTTGGAAGTTGAGTGGGGAAGAGATGGTAAAAATAAAGCGCGAAAATCCAATAAAACGCCCCAATACCCTTAGTCGCCTCTTACGACACCCGTGGGTAGAAAGGGGTAGCGACATTCTAAACCGGCACTACACGGCAAAAAATATTATTATAAGAAAATAAATAAAACTTAATATTATTTTATATGAAACCATAAATTCTGTGCTTTGTTCGGTGAACTATCATGATAGAAGGTTAAATGCTTTTAAATATTTTTCCAATACCAATCAGTGAAAGAGAAAATGTTCCATAATTTTTAGCATTACCTCTGTCTACCTCTGTATATATGCTAGCCATGATTATATAAATCAAGTGCGATACCTCCATATTTAAATCGTTATTACCAATAGAGATGTAACGAATGTCAGTTTTTAAGCATTCGCGAATACGAATGCGAATGCGAATATCTGTTGTTGACATTCGCGAATGCGGATGCGAATGCGAATATACAGGTTTCAAAGGGGGCGATGGGAAAAAACGTCCCCACCATCCAACAGATTTCAAACAAGTGTCATTTGAAACATCTATTAGAATAGAGAACTTTTTACTATGGCGACATATTTCAAATGCTTGGGGTTTAGATTTTATAATATATTCTTCTTTTTTACTTACACATTTACTTAGTGTGCATTAAAAAGGACTAGATAAGTCGATCTAAGTAATATTTTAATATAAAATGCGTAGTATTTTAATATTTTTTAGAAACCAAAAAAATCCTTTTTTTTATATATTTCATTGCGTGGAGATTTAGTAGCTCTAAGAATAAAAAAGTATTACGCTAAACGCTAATAGTGTCGCAAAATGAAGGTGCCGGAAACCGGTTCGAGCTACTCGGGACGTGCGCAGAGGAGGTGATTTTAAGAACGTTTTGGCAAAATTATGGATACAGGACGTCAATGTACATAGAATCGTCATTTGTTTACGTGAAATATGCCTTTTTGTTTGTAGAAAAAAATATTTTTGTTTAAAAATAAATACATTTGTGCCGAAAAGTTATTTTTTTATTATAAAAAACCCAAATGTTTTTGCAATTAACACAGGTACTTTAGACTTTTTTGGGTCCCAATGAACAAATTGACACATATCCCATGACTGTTGTAGGGTGGGGACGGGGTTCATACAAAATCCCCCATGGTCCTTTGGCGCCGTTTGTCTATGATTCAAAGTAGGGCGCAGGGCGCGCGCAGCGCTACTGCGGCTAAGTAAGCTGCGGTTAAGTGTATGTTGTTTAGTTTTTAAAAAGAAAATGAAGATTTGATTTTTTTTCTTAGAACAACATTTATAAAGCAAAATATGTAGAAAATTCAGCTTATTTTATTTTTAAGTTTAAGTAATTATCAAAGTATGTGTATGTGTAGGCAAGACGAAGACTGATCAAAGCACTACTTTATGTACCTATTTAATAAGACTGCCTAAACATGAACACAGTACTATTTGTTTTGTAATGTCATAAGAACTGTGATTTATATACACAAAAAAGGTAAATTCTAAAAAGAAAAAGATGTTAAGTTCGAACGTTTTACAATTAAAAAGAAAATATAAGTATTAATACTGTTTTGTTTCATTTAAATTTACCTAATATTGTCATAACATTCTATGTTTTTGCAATTTCATATTCGCAATTTATTCAAAAGATATTCACGAATGCGAATGCGAATGCGAATATAGAAAAAAAGGCGAATATTCGCGAATGCGAATGCAAATGCGAATATTCGTTACATCACTAATTACCAATGCCTTCGAGATAACCAAAGCAAAATAAAGATATGATAACGGAGCAGCCCTATGATAGGGTAATCCCCTTGCTCCCCCGCCCCCGCCTCGTCTAGACACGCCCACATTCCCAGGTTCGACGCCCGATCTCTTGCTCGTGTACGAATATCCTCTAGGGATACTTGTTGAGATGGGTAGAAACTGTAGATAAGAAAATTTCCTAATAACATCCTATAGAACTTGCAGCTGAGGAATTTCTAATTCCCTAGCTCTGGCTACCCCATTAAGGGATTTATAGCCGTGAGTATATGTATGTATGTATGTAGAACTTGCATGCAAACCGCATTTATTCCGAATATTAATGTTCACGCCGTATATCCCCGACGGGGTTGGCAGAGGTACTAATACTTCTGAACATCACGTGACATTGTCACCTCTTCTTTAGATTCACGTTAAGAAGATATGTTTTGATGATTAACAATCAATCAAAATTGCAGAAAAATACTTAGTCCTAAGTTCCATTGGGCTAGGCGGAGACTATCGATCGCTACTTATCAATCTTTTCCTACATGCCATTTTATTCGTTACACTTCAGGCGCCTGTCTTTTTAAGGCCAATTTCTATTTGATCCAATTATGTTCTTCGTGGTCGTCCTCTACTGTCATTTCCATTCACATTAGCCCGACATATCTATAATTATGTCTGAAATCATAAAGGGGTAATTTAGCCTCAATATCATTATTTCCTAGTGGGAATTAAGTAAGGAAAAAGATAGGTTGATTTAATTTACATCTAAGAGTGACAATGTGATAGCTCAGTGGGTAGAACACCGCTTATCGTGCAGGCGACTAGTATTCCAATCCTGGGTCGGGCCTACACCAATTTGTCTTTTCCAAAGACATATGTGTGCCTATCACATAAGTACACTGTCCAAGCAAAACGTGGGTACTCCGAACACCAGGCGACAATGTCACGTGATGTTCAGAAGTATTAGTACCTCTGCTAACCCCTTTTGCGGATATTTGGCGTGAACGTGAGAGTTAGAGAACTAAGGGTAAAAAACTAGTAATTATTGATAGCTGAGAGATACTACTTCAAAAATGTAAATATTTAAATTAATTTAATACTAGTGATTAAATTACGGGCATTTCACTTAGTATATTAGTGTAGTTATTATGTCTAAAAAATTAGTTCAAAACTCACTAGTATACATACATATATATATACTCACGGCTGTAAATCCCTAGTTGGGGTAGCCAACTAGCCAGAGCTAAGAAAGAAAAAATCCTCAGCCACTTTTGGAAAGTTTAGTGGGGAGAAGATGGTAAAATAAAAGTTATTGGTGATGGGTCTCCAACCGCATCGCCCAAATTCCTTAAAAGCCCCAATACCGTTAGTCGCCTCATACGTACTCACACCCACCGAAAGAAATAGGGTAGTATTATTCTAAGCCGAAACTACGCAGCTAAATCACTAGTATAATAAAGATTATTTAGTAAAATATACCTACAACCTGAAAACAGTGTGAAAAGGGGTCTGAAAATTCGAAATATATAGGTATATAAACGTGGTCAAAGCTTATGTGTGCCTACTATGGTTGTGACTGAGGCAGCCACATGTCCATTAATAGGATGGTTCCTTTACTTGACAATCTTTAGAATAGAATAACTCTTTATTGCTCATCAAACACAAAAATACAAAAATAATAATATGATCAAACAGTTTACAGTGAGGTACAATTGGCGGTCTTATCGCTAAAAGCGATCTCTTCCAGACAACCTTTGGAAGGTGAGATCGATAAATTAATATCTTTACCTTTTCAACTTACAAAAGAAGTTTTTACCTTTAGGACATTATATTGAGATGACTACATTCATATAATTACGGCTGTAAATCTCAGGAATGAGGCTACCCAAAGTATCAGAAAAGAAAATTCCTAAGGCACTTCTTGAAGTTTAGTGGGGACGAGATTGTAAAATAAAATACGATTGGTTATTGGTCACCAGCCAGATCGCCCATAAGTCATTTGTTATGCCCCAAAATCCTAAGCCATACCTTACGACATACGGAGTAATTAACTGTTGGTTATTAATTGGTGCTATTCTAAACCAATACTAAACAGCTAATAGATGTTATGTTTTAAACACTTTACTTAAGGCTTGCTTTAAGCGTCGCAAACCCCATCAGAAAAATAACTTAGTTAGACCTATCATAAATTTTCAAAACGATGTACCCTACCTAAACCAACCACAGACAAAACAACTAAAAAGTAGGTGTTCCAATAAGATTGTCTTGCTTGTGTTGTGACTCCGGTTGTTTGGTAACTGGAGGTCAGGGTCGCGGGGGCGGGTCTCCGGGCTCGCTCCAAAAATAGTCCAAACCCGCCCTGTTTATCAACACACGCCTACGCATCGGAGCTTGCCCCCCGCGCCGCCCGCATCCCGCGGCGTCCGACCGCGACGCGCGCCCGCCCCCCGCCCGCGGTTCTCGGGAAATTAGATATAGCGATTCTTGTAAAGCAACTTAATTGGTTTGAGTTTACTTGTTTCGGGCATGCTGAATTGATAATGTAATGGCGGTGTTGTACAATATCATGCGGTGTGGGAAAATTGAAACATCGTGGTCACACCTTCGCCTTCCTCATAAGTTCTGCTTCTGCATAGTTGCTTCCGTATAGGTCAATCTGGCCATAGTCCACCAAGCTATTCAAGTTCGGCTTGCTAGACTAACGAACACTTTTTCGTTTAATTTTAGTTTCACACCATATATCCCCGAAGGGTTGGCAGATCTATCTATCTATCTATCTGAGACCTGTGAAACCGAAACTTGTTGTTTATCCGGCAGATAAGTGTCTAATAGACTATCAGAGAGTTTATCTGTGAGTGGTGAAACTGGCCCTAAGTATCGCCGTTCACGAGATAGACCGGGGTGTGGTGACAGATGGACAGACAGACAATCATTATATGTATCATGAAATGTAATGTTATATGTGTCACTCCAAATGGGTCCTGACTGAAAATCAGTGTTGTGTGTAAAACGCACAAAAATAAGCTGAGGCAGGACCTATTCACATTTGTTTCATTTATTTTATTTTGTATCACTTTTTATGACTCTTTATAATTTTAATATTCAAGTAAACTGTGTAGTAGTTAATAGTTCAAATGTGAATAAATGTCTCTTCTTTCTTTCTTCTTTCTAGATAGCGAAGCCTCTGTGATAGAGTCCCGTATGACCTTTTTGTTACGGAACCGCAGTTTTACTGATACCTGACGACTAGAATTTATGTCAAATTCTGTAAATACTAGGTTTATACTCCCTAGTAGTGTATCAGGTATAAACGCTCATTAAAATAAATTCGGGCGATTGCATCTTGTAGCAGTTGCCCGTAGTATGAGAGACAGTATCCCTTATGGTATAGTTATTAATGGCTCGTCAGGTTTCACTCGCAATTCGTGTTAAATTAAAAAAATGATACATAACATAACATAAACATAAACGTTCACGCCGCATATCCCCGAAGAGGTTGGCAGAGGTACTAATACTTCTGAACATCACGTGACTAAGTACAACTCAGCCATGTGAGTTTCCTCACGATGTTTTCCCTCACCGTTAACAACCATGATAAATCAATCACACATATGTCTTTAGAAAAGACAAATTGGTGTAGGCCCGACCCAGGATTCGAACACTAGTCGTTTGCACGATAACCGAGTGTTCTGCCCACTGGTCTAAAAAATAATCTAAATAAAATAATACAAGAAATTTCATATGTAAAGAAAATTTGTCGCGATTGATCTCGAAAAACTATGGAAACAGTACTGTAACAACATGTAGTTTTACGCCTGGTACACGAAGCTCTTGACATGACAACAAACAAATAACTTGTACTGCTTGCATAGTTAACTTGCGTATTCACTTGTGCCAATACTTGTGCCGTGTGTGTGTAAGGATAAGCGAGTAACTTGAGCAAATGGCTGGCACTTTTTAATCGCGCAAGCACCCTTAAACGAAAGGTGACAACTCAACCGAAGCCGAAATTTTAAGAGATCTGCAGAGCTAGCACGAGCCATGTTTAAACTAGTTATCGCGTGGGATAAAGCAGCCATCTTTTACGCACTTGCTTAGTATCGTATACTGCCATCTCATTCTAACCGTTATCGTGTCGATAAAATAGCGCTCGTGCTTGATCTTCTGTTGTCGCCAAAATCTTTTGTATATCGACACACTTTAATGTTATTGTCTACTATTTGTAGTTCAAATCTACTGACGATTGAGGAACCCATTAGATGGGCATAAGAAAAAACATTTAAAATGCAACCCTACTTTTTAGTTTCCGCCGGAGTACGAAGTGGCGTGCTTTGAAGTTAAAAAGATTCACGGGGGATGAGGGAAGACTTAGTTAGAGATCTCGTAATATGTTGATTGAGTTGTTTTTATTAGTCATAGTTATGTCCGGGTTCGTAGTGTTTTTTTTGTTTATATTTATGCTATATAATTTATTGGGAAACCAATTTTCAAGTCTCTTGTGTAACGTCAGTCACGCCCCGTCTTTGTAGACAGATGAAATTTAATTAGCACCAAAACGGGATGGGAAAAGATCAATTCTTTTAATACAATTATACTGTTAATATATTGTAAATAAATAGGTGTTTTCAGCGAAAATAACGGGCCCGAAAAATTTGGATATTTTCAACAGTATATAAAATTAGAACCATCAGTTTTAGATCAAAGTATCTTATAGTACAGTACGAGTCAAACAAGCAAAGCCAATCGAACAGGTATAGCAATGCAATGTGTCATGCAACACGATAACCTGTTATGTACCGTACCTTTGCCATCCTGTTCTAAAAATAGCGGGTATCTTATATAATTACTGGTCGGAGGCTGGTTGGCAGCACCCCCACCCCTACTTACCACCCCACGGCCCCACGGCTCCACACTAATCGTCAGTCGACATTCGACCGCCGTTGAACTAACATGTGCTCTAGCATATAAAAAAGAACGACGAAGTGGAATAGAAGTATTGTATTTGATATTCGAAAATGTAGGACTGCCGTGTTCTATTGGTAATTGGTTTTCGATTAATAGTTTTGTGTGAGTTTGGTGAATTATGCCGCTTAAACGAGACAATATGCCGCTTAAACCTACGGAGGAAACAGGTATTTTTTCTTTGATACTATCGTGATTTTGATAATGAAAACTAGGAGCAGAAAGTAAACCAGTTATTTTCGCTTTAGTTTTCCGCAACAGATAAAGCGGTTCGAATTCGGTCTTTAAGTGAAAAAATTGTTTCGTTATTTTTATATTTTTTATTTATATGATGAAATAAAAATATTTATCTAGTATAGTTGTATAAATTATTGATTATTATTTACTAAAATAGAAATAGAAATCTTTTATTCATAACTTACTAACTTTACTACATTATGGATTTACTTTATGATCCGAAGTAAAGTTTTTATTATTATTATTGGGTATGACATTTAGTTCCTCGCCTCTAGTTATTATTATTATTATTATATAACCAAAGGAATACTGTAAATATATATATGACAGTCATCTTAAAAATAAATAAAACAACAACAAAAAATAAACAATGAAGTTATTAACAATCATAAAAAAACTGGAATGGATTATTACCGTATTTTTTTGTATTTTTGTAATTAAGTGAACGCTAGCTAATAATGGATGATCCAAAACCTACATTTTTGAGATGGAGTCACAAATGGTAGATCGATTACTGCGTGCGTGTATCCCATACACTAAAGATATAACGGGACCCTATTCCTAAAACTCCGCTGTCAGAACATCTCTCCGACTGTTGTGATTACATACATACATATACTAACATCCATAAATCTCAGAAAGGGGCAGTCAGATCTTTAGAACTAGAACTAGCTTCTGGGATTTATATCCATGAGTGTATATAGGCCTCTAAATCAGGGGTCCTGTGCATATTCATGAATTCGATGTCATGTCTTCCTGGTCGCTACTAACGATACAACACAAACACAAACGTTCACGCCGAAAATCCCCGAAGGGGTTAGCAGAGGTACATATACTTTTGAACATCACGTAACGTTGTCACCTGGTGTTCAGAGTATCCACGATTTACTTGGACAGTGTACTCACTTATTACCAAAAAATATTTTTATGACTAGTGTTCAAATCCTGGGTCGGGCCTACACCAATTTGTCTTTTCTAAAGACATATGTGTGGTTAATTTATCATGGTTGTTAACGGTGAGGGAAAACATCGTAAGGAAACCCACATGGCTGAGTTGTACTCAGTCATGTGACAGTGGACTCGTACAAAACGGCGATAGGCCTGCCCCCTATCACGTGAGTACACTGTCCATGCAAAACGTGGGTACTCTGAACATCAGATGAAAAAGTCACGTGATGTTCCGAAGTATTAGTACCTCTGCCAACCCCTTCGGGGATATTCGGCGTGAACGTTTATGTTATGTTATGTATTTTTATGGTCATTAACCTATTAACTCACTGATTTTATCATATTATTTGTTTAACAATAAATTAACCTAAACTTGCCACGTACATGTTACACTGGCTGCGTTTGGTTCGATAATTAAAAAACGTATTTTTTAAATACATACACATACTCACGGCCGTAAATCCCGAAAAAGGGGTAGCCACAGCTTCAGAGCTAGAAACTCCTCAGCCACATTTAGAAGTTGATAAGCATTTAGCATTCTCAAGAACCGGTTATCTTGGTATAACCAAGTTTAGAAGCACATTTAAGCAACAAAAATTAGTAAACAAGTACTTCGACAATACGTACCGAAGTAAATTATCGTTGATGATGGGTCTCCAACCTCATCGGCCAAAAACCAATTTAAAAAAGCCCCATACCCTTAATCGCCTCCTGCGACAGTGGGTAGAAAGGGGTAGTGACATTCTAAGCCGCCACTACATGGCATCTTTTTCTGCGTAAATATGGAGCAGCTCATACATACGTATTTAAAACAAGTTTACTGCAATCATCCTGATTCAAGATTCTTGAAGTTGAGAGGATGTACAACTTGACTTTAGTTATACTGTTACATATTTTCACGCCGATTTTCCAAAAAAGTAGCTAGAGCTTAGGTATAAACATTGCTCAGCAACTGATGACAATTTCCAGAAAAAAAACATTGTCATAAAAATATTATGATAAGTTTTTTTTTTAAATTAGTGCCCCTGCCGCTCCATTGGGCATATATGACGTGCGTTAACGATATGTATATGTTTGTAAAAATAATTTAAATCGATAGATAAATGAGTGTACGACAGTTCCTTGGCGCCGAAACCTGTCCTTGAACTATGTTAGTCATCAGGCCGCCTATTCTGTGAATTCATATTATATACATACATATATCACGGCGATAAACCTCTAAAAGGGGTAGCCACAGCTTCAAATCTAAAACTCCTTAGCAACATTTGGAAGTTGAACAGGGAAAATAAAGGTTGATGGTGATGAAGCCCCAATACCCTCAGTCGCCTTTTACGATCTCCCATGGGTAGGAATGGGGGTAGTGCTAATCTACGCCAAACCAACACAGCAAATATCATATTTTATAAAATGACATCACATCAGTCTTTCTGTTTCTTTATCATAGGTTGTTTCAAATATTACATAAAAGATGCCGATTCAAATGACTAAAAAAAGTTATTTGATTTTAGATATCATCAAAATGGTGCTAAATTAATTAATTGATATTAACATATTCGTTAATTTGTAACTGATTTTTTGATTCAGAGTGTTTTTTCTAAAACATACAACCATAACATTAATAATTAATTTTATTCAATACGCAGCAAAAATGTATGAAAATAATAGGGCAGTCCAAGTCTTACGTGGATCATTATAAAACTAATTTTCATTATTATATGGATAACACGTGAAATGATGCCTAGACTACCATATGATACTATATGACTGCGAATCATATTGTATCATACGGTCTTAAACAAATTTTTATCAGATTTCATGTAGAGCCAAGCTTCTATACTCTCCCTACCTTTACAAGGCGTAATATCACAAACCCTATATGTGGCTTAGCATTATTTTGTATAACAGGGGACGGAATCAACGCCTTTTAGATATCTGTAAAATATTAAGTATGGGAGCTATTCAATTATAACTTTAAATGTTTAATAACTCTGCTTTTGTAAACATATCCCGAAAAAAAATCGATCCGGCGTAGTCCAAATCCAAGTTATAACATACGTCCATATACTCACGCTATTATTTCCTATTGGGGTAGGCAGAGACTATTGATTGACTGTACGATCCTGGCAAACCTCTGTAGCTTCGTTTACATACATAAATCTTTTCATACATGAGTTATAAGGGTCCTAAAAACGACGAAGTACTTCAATAAAAGGTAGGTAGGTAGTTCCCTTGCGCTTTGCTTTTCTGATCTCGGCGTTAGCACGGTAGCCAAACCATTCCCGCCATGCCTAGCTAAGCCGTTTGACCATTTCGTATCATAAAAGTTACTCTACCACTCTGTACACTGCGAGCTATACTTATATATAATTAATTGATGAACCTATTTGCATCAGCCACTTAAACCGTAGCAGTATAACAGAATAGGTGTTCCACAAAGTCCCGAACAGTGCGGAAGAGTATCATCTAAAATAGGTGAATGACGTGTCGTCGCGCCTCCCACGCACATCATCACTATTACTATAGGTACCGATGGCGAACGAGTAGTTTATTGTATTTACTGGGTTCTTGTGATTCTGAGCCATGGCTGAGATAAAAAATATAGCTCTTATTATTCAGCTCTTCTCAAATTTACTTAAAATTTGTTGTAGTGGAATTTCACCTAATGGTCTGCTTATATCTTTGTACCAGCCTTATTTAAATAACATTTTATTAGCTCCGGCAAGATTACTATTGTATTTCTTATTTGAATCTTTTTTGTCACACTTCCATCACAACACCAAAACCATTGATTCTTCAGCAGGGACATTTAACTTCCTGATAGTTCTCGTTTCTTTGCTATAGAGTCGTTACTTTAAACCTATAAATACACCATGTCACCTAAGGCTGCGTCCCCAGTAGGCAAACTGTTAGCCGCCGACTAAGTTAGCGGCGTATCGGTTTAGTACGCCCTTCCATATATTTCAAATGGAGTGTTCACAGTTTGCTAGTTTTGCACTCACTGTACGCAGTTTGCAGCGTTACGCGCGCCGACTACCTTAGTGAGCGGCCGACTCCCACCAAAACCGGTTCCAGTCGGCGGCGGCGATTGGTTGTTCGCCGGGCGTAGTGACTCCGTTTGCTCATTAATAATGAGTCATTATTATAAGATCAAGATAATTCAGTCGGTCGGCTAAACTCTTACAGTTTGCTTGCGACGCACGAAAATTGATTTGAGTCTGCAGCTAACTCAAATTTCAGTTCGCTGCAAATTTGCGGCTCACTCTGTCGGCGGCTAACAGTTTGCCTACTGGGGACACAGCCTTATACTTATATCCCAAAACTGTTGATATACTCTAAATACTCTGATGAGTCCAGTGATTCACCGTCCTTCGGTAATTCCCGCCAATTGAGTGCCGCCGCCGCCGCCGCCCGACGTCAATGGCGCATGTTTTGTTTATATAAACATTCGAAACACGGTATCTTGTCTTTTGTGCCAACGCTGCTAATTGAAATGTAACTATTTTGAATGGGGCGGCTGGGCGCGAAGTTGATGGCTGAGGCGTGTTTGATGTCATTTGTAATGGAGCTAGTTCGGTTTTAATGTGATTATTTATAATTTTATAGCTTTGTTTTCAATAAAACCTGTTCATTCGATTTGTTGAAGAAACATACGATAAATTAAATGTATAAGTTGCCGTGACTTGCAGTTTTGTATGTTTTATATTTGGGCCTTAATATGTTTTACTTCAGGGCTGAAAATTAATTCTTGCTAATTTAAAAAAAATATGTTTCTTAAATTATGCCGTAGACTTGTCTATTGATAACAAACCAACTACATTTTAGCGTATACACCCCAAATAGCGGTGTTATCAAGGTGAAACATCCACATATACATCGTATATATATGAGGTGATCTGCCCTTGAACTTGCTTCACTTATTCGCTGGCGTAGAAGAGTGCAGTCACGCGATCTCGCTACCTGTTATCGTGCCACCTATCTGTCTACCGTGTGGCGATGAGCTTGATGTGGTTTTCATTATAGCATAGCTAGTACGAACGGCCTATTAACTAGATATCGTATGGTATAAAGCAGCCACCTCTTCCGCACTTACTTAGTATCGTATACTGTCATCTCACCCTAACCGATACCGTGTCGATAAAAAAGCGCTCATACTAGGCCTCCAGAACTAGATTTTGTTCCGCGAAAAGACGTAGATTTGGATTCCAGAGTCGGTAAAGCAATTGAAAGATTCAACGTTATTACGTAATAAGAAGTTGCCATCTCGCCAAGTTGCCACCAAAACACTGAACAAATATACATACTTAAGCTCACGGCCATAAATCCCAAAAGGGGTAGCCAGAGCTTTAGAGTTGATAGGGGACGTGATGGTAAAAATAAAGTATCATTGGTGATGGGTCTCCAAAAGCATCGCTCAAAAACCACTTAATTATTCTTAACAAAATACAGGTTAAAAAAACCCCTTACTATTAGTCGCCTCTTACAACACCCGTAGGTAGAGGGGTAGTGACATTCTAACCTGGCAATACACGGCATTTTTTTTACCTTTCCTTCTTTCACTTTTCTTTCACTGTTTCCTTATTATAAATCAGTAAAAGTGGCTGAGTCAGTATATTCTGTTATCTTCCACCAAAATATGATAACTGTCTTCAAGTGAAGACATTATAGTTATCATCTTTAGTTTAGTTAAATACTTATTTAACTAAACTAAAATGCACCACTGAACTTTCATCAACATAACAACGACCCGCGTTATGCAATCATATCCATTAATCGGATTGCCGTGACATTAAAAAAAAAAAAAAAATTTTAAATTTGAAACTATTTATTTTAGAGGTTTTTAACATTTATGATTATAATACAAAGGGGTATTAATCTATACTTATAAACTAGATTGTGGCCCCTAGGGAGTCTAATATAAGATTTTACAATATTTACTGGACTGGACTGGATTTAAGATGTAATAAGTTAATAATTAAAAATATCTTATTTATTTAGAGGTGGAGGGCGATGGGTTCACACATTTACCATCAATAAAGTATCATACGATTTACGAAATTCTCGGAAATCCACTTTGTTAACCAAATCAAAGTTGGTACAAACATTGTGGTGTTTACCTGTTTACAGCCCGAGTGTGACGTCATAAGTTGGACTACGTGATCTCGTGACCTGGCGGTGTCACGTAATGTGATGTGGTGCGCGTAGTCTGACGCAACTTTAACTTAAAAAGCGGCTGATTTCGAGACGCTAAGGAAGGGTTCTATACTTGCCCATTTGTCTCTAAAACAACATGTTGGCGTTAAACAGCTAATGTGGAAAGAAATCCCAGGAAGAAACATTTAGATCAAATACAGAATGTGCTTAAAAAGGCAAGCATTTAAAGTCTGAATAATAAAAGGACATGGTTTGAAAAGATAGTCGAGGTCTGAGAGGTTTGCGAGGATCGCACAGAGAGGCGATCGATAGTCTATACCCCAATAGTGACTAATGACGTGTGAGATTGGGCACTCATTGTTCAGAGACCCCTCGTGAATCTTCTCTTATCGATTGTACGGATGCTCTTTCGCAGGACCAAGGAGAACGTGGCCAAATGGCATTCTTAGTGATGTTTTCCTCTTACTGTTAACGTCCTCGATAAATCAAATACAGTGAAAAATGGCCCTTTATGATACATATATGATACAGCGGATAAGTGTTCCCTACTGGACATGGACCTCCCATAAAGACTTGCGATGAGAAGCCTACCCTCATTTAAACTTCTCCCATGACTTTCACCAAGTCGTTGGTACATCTTGTCTCAAGTCAAGTCAAGGCCTACCCTATGCCACGTAAACCGATACGTAGCCAAAATTCTAATACCTTGAGCCCCAACAGCCATTTGGTCTCTTACATTGCGCCCTGCCCATTGCCTCTAAAGATTAATCCCTCAATATATTTCAATTGCATCTTATTCATTCTTTGCCGGCAATCTGTCTTCGTTATCAATTTTATTAATAAATTTGTTGTATATTTCTTCGTATCTCTACCGAGAAACAAAGAGTCATACATAGAAAACTGCGAAGTACATTTTGTTAACGAATAAAAACCGAATAAAAATGTTTTCCTGAGATGGTTTGGGCACATCGAGAGGATGGATGATAGGAAATTGGTAAAAGGTATCTATAGAGCTAATGTGGAAGGTAATGTTAGTAGAGGACGGCCACGAAAGACACACTTGGGCCAAATTGAAAGTGTGCTCTAAAAGGCAGGCGTCCGAAGTATGAAGAATAAAAGAGCATGTATGAAAAGATTGATGGATGTAGACGAAGCAAGAGAGGTTTGCCAGGATCGTACGAAGTGGCGATCGATAGTCTCTGCCTACCCCAATGGGAATTAACGGCGTGAGTATATGTATGTATGTATGTATGTAAGTTTAGGATCCTTCTTTATCTGTTTATAATTTAATTCAAAATTGTATTTCACAAATTTGACGCTCTAATTGATTTTCTTTTGTTATTTATTTTGTGCAATTAATCAAGACTTATTGCAGTTTGTATGGTCATGTTTTCCAAGTATATGTCTGAATCTGTATATTGAGTCAGATAGTTAGCTTGGTGATTATTATTTACGGTGTTGTGTTGGTTTTCAGTTAAAACGTCTTTTCATATGAGGACTAAGACAATCGAATTTGGAGATCTATTTTCACCTATTTTTTTCATCTTTATTATTCATAAGTCGTGAGAATTGGATCATGTGATTGAATATTATAAATAAAACATATTAATAATGTATACTTTTGCATATTATATTGGTTTTGAGTAGTCTGTTCGATTTATTATATTATTAGATTATTTTTAACCATTTTGGTGTTCTAGCACCAGAGAAGACCACTTTAATTGAGCATGAATCTCCCATAGGCCGACCCGCGACCGAATATTTGTGATTAATCATTAAGCTGTAGACCAAATGCTGTGAATTAACAAAATACACATTGTAAAACTGGAACATGCCTCGATTATTTACTAGCAGTTGTGACCCTAATGAGTTTCGTTCCACCATAACAATTTATCGAGCCGTCGCGTTGCATGAGTAACGTCGTCGGCGTGAAAACCATAATTTCGGGTCACATTAGCGAAGACAAGTCCCGCGGCCGCTGCCAGTTCTGTTTTGATCAATTTAGCTGTTAACGTCCGTGCGTCACCGCCATTGAGCAGCGGGACGGGCGTGAAGTTGGCGCGTGACGTCAGCAGCGCCCGCGCGCCTCTCGCCGCTCCATCAGTCTTCACAGTCTTCAGTCTCGGACCGTGCTCGTAACACTTCCGACGCATCGCAGTGCCCAGTGGCGGCCACCGTACCATGCTCCCGGTGTCCTAGTGTCAGTGGTTGCAGTGAACGTGAACAGTGACTAAAGTGGATTCCAGCAGGCTGTACCCGGCCGTGGGCCCGGCCGACTGCGCCCGCTCGCAGGCCATGTATGTCATCAATTTAGGTGAGTGCGCGACCTTTAGTTCAGCTGATCGAAACTGGATCAGCTCTAGTTCAAAGATGTACGAGTATGAGTACATGCATGTCGTATTGCACTAGATTAATGCATTGCTCTTGCTGGTTTTATGCTTGCGGAAATTCACTTTCTTCGATTCACTTTTCAGAATTCACTCTTGTGTTGGAATTCATTCGCATTGATATTGTAATAGTTAAAATTATTTATTCAAATAGTTGTTAATACTGAGTCGTTCATTGGATGTATGTGTGTTTATTTATCAGTGCATATGGACGCGTTGCGGGTGTGTGCGTTATCGTTTCGATTCTATTAATATCTGAGACGTGTGTGTTAGTAACGATTACATTGATAGAGGCGTGTGTGGGTGTGTGTGTATCCGTGTTGTTTTTTTCTGTTATCATATCATTATCATTAGTTTTATATTTAGCGTGGCGAATACAGTCCCTCTGCCTATTTGCTGTCTGCAAGCAGTGCTTGTTGGTTTTCCATCTTCGTCTCCTGACTTGCTGTCTGTCATTGTGACTGACTTGGTCATATCTGTAAACCTCTCTTCCCTCGTAAACCTATTTTTTTAAACCAGAGCTCCATTGATGTGTTAGACAAGATAGGGTACGATTTATTGAGAATTATGATGACTATTAGCCTTTTATCCAGACAGTAATAATGTGCAGGAAATCTAAATAAATGCTTATTTGAGACGAAACAGATAAATCCTTTGCTTAGGGGAAGTAATTCTTAAGCTCTTTGACTTTCTTGATAGTTCTAGTTTCATTCGAATCTAGTGTAATGCTAAAGGTTAACCGATCATACAAAATGGTATTAAGTATCGTCTCAGTTGAGCGAGTTTCATAAAAGATTGAAGGACGTGTAGGAGATTCAGGAAATGAGTAAATAAAACATTTAAATTTATAAATATCTTTTCTTTGATTCTATAGATTTTTTATTTTGACTGAAATCTTAAAAAGAAAAAGTATTAAAACGATAGCTTTTAAAAAAAAACATTATTCAAGGTAACTTATACATTATCTATGTTTGGAATAAATTTAAAAGTATATCGGTAGCATAAACACTTATTTAGTATTTAAATTCATACCATTTAGTATGGACTTTCATTTAGTTATTAACAAGTCACAAACTTGTACGAAATATTATATTGTATATACCATCGTATGAACTTATATTGTATCTACTTATTTTGTACTTTTAACAATCGACTATCATATCATTACATACCTTGCCTATCATACATAACACACATCACACACATTATCATTCAAGTATCATCAATTATTATTACTCGTATTATATAATTTTATTCTTTTCTGAATTGTTTAGCATTTTTCTTTTTTTTTCTTTTTCTGTTGATATTCATTTTGTTTTTAGATAGTTTAGTTTGATTATTTTTCTTTTTTATTAACAGTGTGTGTATATCTTATTTTAACTTTATATTGGCCTTATTTACTTTACTGTTTTAACTTACTATATAATGTGTTGCTGTTGATTATCCTTACATAATAAATAAATAAATAAATTAGGTAAATGATTTATAAGAGATACAAAAAGTGATGCATTTTGTTTGATATATTGTGTTTGTTTCTTAACTCAAACGTTCACGCCATATATCCCCAAAGAAGTTGGCAGAGGTACTAATACTGCTCATCATCACTTGACATTTGTCACCTGGTGTCTTGGTTGTTCAAGTCTCATTGTTTCGTGAACATACATATACTCATGCCATTATTTCCCATTGGGGTGGGCAGAGACTATTGAGCGCCACTTTGTACGATCCTGACAAACCTGTTTAGCTTCGTTTACATCAACTATATTAAATACACAGTAACTTCAGTCGACGCTAAAGTAACAAAAGTTATTAAGATCCGATCACTAGTTCTACCTGTCTGTTAACTCACGCGACCAGTGTGTAATAGGTAAGATTTTTTAAATTTTCCGCTCGTATATGTTAAGTTTGACTTGCCCATTATCGGTCTGGTGTGTGTGTATGTGTGTCGTCTAGTTTGAAAGTGATTAGCGATTCGTCGTCAATTGGCGATATGTACGTCGGAGTTTTGGATATTTTATTGGTTTCATACATATTATGGTAAGACCTAACATATACTACGGGTAGGGAGGGATTTATCTCCATTTTGTACGATCCTGGCATACCTCTAGAGCTCGGTTTATATTCATTATCTATCATTTTAATTGGTTGAAAATATAGCTTAAATATATTCACATAATTTAAGTTTTAAAGAAAAATAAAACAATTGCCGGTCATATCAATAAAATTGATTTCCTACCTTTGAATGTTAAACATAACATATACTTACGCCATTAGTTCCCATTGGCGTAGGCAGAGACTATCGATCGCCACTTCGTACGATCCCGGCAAACCCCTCTAGCTTCGTTTACATTCATCAATCTTTTCATTCATGCTCGTTTATTGAATGAAAAAAACTATTAATAAAAATTTACTGCTTACAACAAAACCACACGTATAATCACACCTAAATCCCGGAAAAGCAATCTAGAGAGTCAAATCAACAATTTTGATTCCAACTTGTTACACGCCATTACTACAGTACACCAACACCATACAATTCAGTGTGGACAATCAGTTCTCGATCTATTTATAAGTATTGCAAGTCGGATAAACGTCGTCGAGATATAAGTGCTATAATAAAGTGGGTGCGACGCCATTATTTGCCGCTAAAAATAGCGCGCGATTCAGGAAGTGTTCACTATCGGCGTGATGATGATTACTGTGGGTCTACTCGCGATTCCGATATCTGTCATAGCGTTCGTATCTCTTCTAAGTCCTAGTGACATAGATTTCTGTCTCACTCGCACTCTGCAAGGTCAGTCCTGATTCGGAAATGTTAAAAATATCATTTGTTTTAGTGGCTTTGTGAAGTGGGAATTATGTAATAGTATGGTATAATCTGACATTTGACATAATTTTGATTATTCCTTAACGATAAATTGCAAATTACGGAGGATCTTAAAAATGGCCGAGTATTGACCAATAAGCACTTGTCTATATCCAGGTATTGTGGGACCTTGTAGAGGTTGAGTTGAGTACCATGAAAATTGATGTTAATACGATATCAAGCTATTAATATTATCAACATTAAAGTGCAAAGTTATAGAGTGTCAACACAAGTTTATTCGACAAATTCGAACTTTATCTATCTAAGTGTCGTTAAAATCATCAATTAATACAACAAATAAAAAAAACCTGTGTATTTTCTGAAAGCTTTTGTACTAACCCTATAACGATTTAAAAATAATAGTATATTTTTAATACTCACGCGATCTTGTAAAGTGTGAGTGCCATACAAATCGACTACTGCATTAAAGATATCGAAAACGCGACTAGTCCTCCTATGTCGCCTCTAACATCACGTGTCGACACAATTATGGAGATTTTCCTCTTCGATACACAGCACCGATACTTTTGTTATACTCTGCTAACAAACAAACAATGTAATATGTTCCATACACAATGAAAACACATGTTACGTAGGTCGTCCACTGTTTCACTCTTAACCTTGAGTGAAATAGTTTTGTGACGTGAAAAACACTTGGTTCGAATTGTTCCAAATTAAGTTTATTTAAAATGGCATCAAGTGAAGTGGTAAAAATGTCTGATTGGCTTCTGATTTTAACTTGTAAATCACTTGGATAATATAAACCTGACTAGCAATTCCATCAAATTAACACTACGCCTTATTGCTTTATCATCATCATCAGTCAATAAACTTACGTCCACTCCTGGACATAGACGCCATCCAATGATTTTCAAAACGACCAGTCCTGTGCTTTCATGTTTTCATTTACTTAAAAAAGACAATATCTAAACATGTTCGGATGTAAAATGAATAGATAAACATAACAGTTTGTAATATTATTAACTATTGTTTTTTATCTTGATGTTTTAATCAACGTGAAGTTAGCGCGAATCAGTAAAGTAATGATGAATCTTTAAAGACATTAACTAATAGATAGTAAAGTTCCAAGTAGTATTATTTCACGGTTTTATTGGCCTATTGATAAATATATACAATAACAATACGTCTCGCCGATACGCTCCATATCGAGTAACCAACCATGGAAATTCCCACAAACGTTATCGAATTAACAATGTTAAGTTATGTCATCGTTAGTACAGCTGTGTAGTTTCGAATTAGTATAGCTCAACTCCATCTGTTACCGTGGGTGTTGTAAGGCGACGAAGAAATTCAGAGTTAGCATGTGGCTGGCGGTCATCGTGGTCCGATCCTTTAGATTACTCTCAGTTCTCTTGACTTATGAAGGTGACTGACAACTTGTTGCTTCTAAAGCTCTGGCTAAAAAAAGTTTTTTTGTAATAATAGTCACAGGTATCGTATGTAGCATTTGTTTTAGAAAGTTCATTTTAAATTTCGATAGAATGTTGTGTAGAATCTAACTTTTGGAGAAGAGACATATACACAAATACATATGGTCTCGGTGAATCCCAAAACGGGATAGCTAGAGCTTCTGAATTACACATTCTTCAGCCACTTTTGGAAATGATAATAAAATAAAGTGTCATACTGTATCTCATAAAGAGCCCTAATATCCTAAGTCGCCCCGACACCGGCGAAAAGATATGGGTTGGAACTCTCCAAGCCGAAAGTTAATGTAATGTAATAAGTTAATAAGAGTAATGACTCCAAAATGTCAAAAGAAAAGGTAGCCACCTCAGAACGCGTAGAAAGCAGTGCGTGCGCAGTATCCTGAGATCCGCAATGTTATGTCTGGCGCGTAATGGCGGCATGCGGTATGCGCATGCGCGCGGAGTGACACGGTTGCAGGTCGGTCCCGTTACGCGGAACCTGTACTCGCGAGGGAGCGGGGACAACACTAGTGTTACGTAGTGATTGACAGAGAATTCGGTTGTGAAATACGTTTTCTGTAATCAAAAAGAGATTGAATCAACGATCTGACAAATAAAACTGACAGAGCAGAATAATTTTTGGTTTCCTCAGCGTATATGTTCACTCTGTTACAAATACATAAACGTCCTCAAAGCTCATACTAGTACGAATAATATTCTTGATATTAGCTGGCACAAAAATGTAAGCTTCTTTATTTTCTGACAATCAGAAATCAGCCCACCATTTCCTAAATAAACAGGAATAAATCCCTATAAAATGGCTAAACTTTGCTTTCATTCATAATTACGCTGGCTTTCTTTAATACTTCTCTTCTCTTCACCAATTACTTCTTAATAGACCCAGTAATCTTACCCGAAGTACCGATACCGTACTATATTACATAGATGAGTTCTAAATATAAAATAAACAACATAAAACAAACTTTGAACACTATTTACATACATACATACATATATACATATACTCACGGCTATAAATCCCTTAAAGGGGTAGCCAGAGCCAGGGAATTATAAAATTCCTCAGCCACTTTTGGAAGTTGCGTGGGGAAAGGATGGTAAAATAAAGGTTGTTGGTGATGGGTCTCCAACCGCATCGCCCAAAGTCCCTTAAAAGCCCCAATACCGTTAGTCGCCGCCTCTTACGTACACTTACCGGAAGAAATGGGGTAGTGCTATTCTAAGCCGACACTACACAGCAATTATATCTAACTATTTACATCTATAGTCGTAATTTGTTTCGCCATCACTACAAACTATTTAATATTTTTTCTTTTTAAAAAAAAGTTGTCTACAACAATGCAAATACAGCAGAACAGAGTTGAGAACAAAAAGTCGGTGCACTTGTCTTCCGCTTCCGAACTAAAAAAGCTGCCGAACTAAAATCAATATAACGCTTGAGTAATCACTCGTGGTTTTGGATGTAAAACATTTAGCGTTGCATCTGGATTTTAACTTAGGAATATTGTATTTGTCGGATCACTATACTTGATTCTATTGTTGTATTTGAAATGTCGGTTAAAGATGCGAAACCTCTTACCGTGGGCGGACAAGGCCCA
Source organism: Bedellia somnulentella (assembly GCA_963576735.1). Taxonomy (NCBI): domain Eukaryota; kingdom Metazoa; phylum Arthropoda; class Insecta; order Lepidoptera; family Bedelliidae; genus Bedellia; species Bedellia somnulentella. The sequence goes on along the minus strand of OY755184.1, from coordinate 1,790,094 downwards.
TCTAAATATTATCAACACACATATATGCACGGCTATTGATCCCAAAGAGGGGTAGCCAGAGCATGATCGGTGAACACTCCAGTAAAAATAGTCCTACAATCTACATAACATTCCATTATGTCTTGTACATCTACCTGCTGTTTTATTAACTTACTGTTCTCACCATTCAAAGGTTGTCTGGAAGAGATTGCTTTAAGCATTAAGACCGCCAATTGTACTTCTAGTTAATAAATAATATGTATAAAATGTTTCTATCTGTGATGTACAATAAATAGTTTTCTATTCTATTCTATAACAAGCTTCAGTAATCAATCAAGGAAAGAAATAATCCCCACATGAGTTTTCATGCACAACAAAGTCTCAAGCTTCGTTCACATCTAAAGCAACTTGTTGGTGTTGGTCACGTCTTTTTGTTGTTTATTGGTCTGGCTTGTCTGGTGGCCTACTTGAAAACATTTATAAGCACCGAATGTCCGAGCTACATTACGTTATATGTTTTTACTGTGAGTTTACTACTATTAAGACCTAAAAGCAAAAAGGAGAAAAGAATAGCTAGATATTGTTGAAATTTTCATTGAAAAGGTTTTTTGTTCAATGATCGCACTGTTTCCCTTTCTTTCAAATTGTGAGCCTGCTCGAGCTAGAGCAAGACATATATTTAAGGATCCAGTTCAGAGACAAAATTTTTGCCTGCTCCTCTAGGTTATGGCGTACGTGTGGCGTTATAGATAAATATAGATGTAATACGTTGTTCCAAATGGCTCTTCAGAAAAATCTTCACAACTTAAAGCTAGTCTAAAAAGAATGAAAATGTATGTAAATGCAAAAATAAGTAAACACCTAGAAGATACAAAGTGTAGAACCGACTAGGCTATAGAATGAGTGGCAGCTGTTAGAATATTCGCGATGACTGCGGAGTGCGTGCGAGCGAACCATTTATTGGAAAGGATGTTGCATTTGAGTTTCATTTAGCTCGATCTGCTATTTAAACATATATTTATGATTTTATCCTTACAATTTTTTTTATTAATTATACATAAATCCCAAAGATGGTAGTCAGAGTTTAAGAGTTTGGAATTCCTCAGACATTCTTGAAAGTTGAGTGAGGAATAGGTTGTAAAGTAAATTTGTACGTAACTGCAAGGAGTGAATATATGGATTGATAAATATCTATCACTAAGCTACATTATCTCATAATGAAAGGGGTATATCATCTAATTGGATTACTGGTTACTGGTTGGGTTACAAGTTAATACAATAAACCTAAATTAACACTAAGTTTACGGCAATACCTGAATTAAACAAACGCAAATAAGTCAAAGTTTCGGAGAGAAGCATGGGCTAATGACGTTAACTTGTTATTTAACATAACTTTGAATTCGTTAACCTTTGCTACGCCAGCATAGCTAGGACGAGCGACCTTTTAACTAGATATCGCGTGGTATCAAACAGCCATGTCTGCCCGGCTAGTACTAGCCGTGTTTAAACTAGTTATCGCGTGGGATAAAGCAGCCATCTCTAACGCACTTACTTGGTATCGTATACTGCCATCTCATTCTAACCGTTATCGTGTCGATAAAACAGCGCTCGTGCTTGTTCTTCTGAAGGACTTAATTTGTATAGTATACTGTCATCTCATTGTAACCGATATCTTGACGATAAAGTAGCGCTCGTGCTAGGCTCCAGATATCGCTTACTATGCTTCGGTGATTTATATGCTACTATCAGATATTACTGGAAAATTTTCAAATGGAATTGTCACCTGTTGGGAGATTGGTAATTGGACTTCCTAGAACCATCTCCCTTTTTGGAAAGATTTGTTTTAATCGTGCGAAGTAGTCAACGATAGTGTCGGCCTAAACCAATACGAATCATGGGCGTGAGTATAAGTAAAGATCATCCTCATCATCATCATATTCTCACGCCGTTAGTTCCCATTGGGGTAGGCAGAGACTATCGATCGCCACTTTGTACGATCCTGGCAAACCTCTCTGGCTTCGTTTACATCCATCAATCTTTTCATACATGCTCTTTTATTCTCGACGACCTCGGAGGACACATTTGGATCAAATAGAAAATGTGCTCAAAGAGGCAGGTGTCCGCAGTATGAAAAATAAAAGAGCATAAGTAAGGATGTTAGAAAATATATGAATAAATGCTGCGCTGTGTCTCATTAAGACTAGGGTTTTCCAAGTTTGAAAACTAACCATGTGGAGTGTGCACTAAAGTATAATTCCAACATTTTATTTGTTCTTTCTAGTCTCGAGTTATTTATGTTGGAAACAATGCATAGTAAAGTATGTTAATCCTTACTAATGAGCCATTGTTGCTTGAATAATTAAAGTGCAACTTTTTTAATTCCTGCGCTCGGTACTTTAATCTTTTAAGCGTTAAAGACTTATAATTTTTCGTTCGGTTACAATTTTCAAAGCAGTTTTATTAACGCTAATTTTTAATTGCATACCTAAATTTACACTTATTGAATAAGTACTTATATAATATTTTGCCGCCATGGTCTTGTAAAAAGTTCTCAAATAACCGTCTGTAGTTGTGAGTAATCTAGACCTATAATATCTTGATGCCATATACTCATAGCTTAAAATCTCAAAGGTATAGCCAGAGCTTCGGAATCGGCAATTTCTGAGCTATTTCTAATAAATAAAGAGTAAATAAAGGAAAGAAAAATTTCGACACACATTGAGCTACCGTGTCAATGGCTGCCAGTGCGATATTCTTCTATCCTTTGTTTCTTTCTACACTTTTAAGTAGTGTTTATTTATTAGTAATAATCCCCACATGATCAAAAACATTCAATTTCTGAGCTATTTTCCGAAGTTTATCGGAAGAAAAAGAATGGATGTTTGGTTGTGGATCGCTCTCCAGTGACATCCCCAACGATCACTTTAAATACCTACCTCCTATACCCTTAGACGCCTTTCACGACATACATATACTAACGCCATTAGTTCCCATTGGGGTAGACAGAGACTAATGATCGCCACTTCGCACGATCCTGACAAACCTCTCTAGCTTCGTTTACATCCATCAATCTTTTCATACATGCTCTTTTATTCTTCATACTTCGGACAAGAAAGACATCTGCACGACATCTGCTGGAAGAAATGGGTTAATGTTTTTCTAAGCCGACAGACAGTACACAGCACTATCTATCGGCAAAGTTTGTCCGTGGCCGAGTGGATAGTTGACTAGCTTCTCGGTTCGGAGGTTGCAGGTTCGATCCCCGCTGAGAGTAGCATTTATGCGTTGAGCATGAATTAATACTTCTTAGTCTGGGCTGTTATTAATATGTGTAATATATAATGTTAAATGTATCGTTGAGTTAGTATCTCATGATACAAGTTCTGCTTAGTTTGGGGCTAACTTGATCTGTGTACGTAATATATCCGTATATTATTCATTATATATCTCATATACAATTTTAACAAACCATCTTCGACCAGTGCGAAGTCAGGGCGAATAAGGTAAGTATATAGGCTAGTATGTGGCTTAAAATAGTCACTTTATCCAATGAAACCCTGAGATGATCTGAATGGTACAAGCCATTGTACAATTCTGGACTGATACCGAAACGAGGCGGTTTTCACCGGTTTGCTTGTGAATTGTGATCAACATTCATTGAACTTGTTTCATGTATGAGTGTAATTCTAAGGCCGCTGGGCTTCATGTATCACTTTACATCTATCATATCATAATACATATACTCAAGGCCATAAAACATTAAAAGAAACTCCTCAGCCACATTTGGAAGTTGATGGGGAAAAGATGGTAGATATAAAGTATCTTTGGTGATGGGTCTCCAACCGCATCACACAATAAATGATTATGATTATTATGATAACAAAAAGCCTCATACCCTTGTTGCCTCTTACGAACCGTGAGGGTAGAAAGGGGTAGTGACATTCTAAGCCGACACTACATAGCATAATACTTCCACAAAGTTCTATCAGCACATCAATATGGTTTTTACGTGATAATAAAATCGTAAAACCGGGTGTTTTGGCTAGTAGACACTTGTTTTTATAGTAAATATTTAATAATAACAACCTTTAAATTCGATGTCAACAAAAGCGATCCATCGACAGACCGGTTCCAGTATGTCGTCTTAAGTAAGCTAAGTGACAAAACATTGTAATAATCGAATATCTTTGATTAAGAAAAAGGAAGAAGATTTTCTTATGAATATGCAATTATATGTGTAGTATATTTTGAGCACACTCTCTATTTGGTTCAAATGAGTCCTCTACTAACTTACCTTCCACATTGGCTCTATAGATCTCTCTCGCTTATTTACTGTCATCTATCCTGTCTATGTGAAATTTTTGAATATATGTTTTTGAGACACACACATAATCTACACATGAATATATCTGGTCTTATATGACATATTTACACTAACACATATGATGTTATATATGACGCATACATATTCTGTAAGAAAGATACCACTTCTTCCAAGGATGTGTTGGTTGTAAATTTATAGTACAGGTTTTTATTAAGCTGTGTAGTGATGTAGAATATCACCATCCCATTTCTTTCCACCGGTAACGTGAAAGGTAATTTAGGGTTTTAGGGCTTTTTAAGTGATCCTTCGGTTACGTGAATCGCTACCCATAACCAACCACAGATCATCTTCCCCTCTCAATTTCCAAAAGTGGCTGAGGAATTTCGAATTCTGTAACTTACCCCTTTTTGGGATTCATAGCTCTAAGTTTTTGCATGTATGTATTTTTTTTCTTCAATAAAAAACAGCTAAAATACAGTTTAACCTAATCGTTATATAAAAAATATTGATTGACTTTCCCTAAAATCATCGCCAATCCGTATTTGTCAAATATTTTTTACTCATAAGCAAGAAATTTGAGTAGTGAAAGTGAGCGGCCAGTGAACCAAATTGAACCATACTCGGGATCCCGGGGTCAGCTGAATCCGGTCCGCAGTCAGCTCCCGAACCGGTGACCGCTGCTTGTACTTCCGCACTCCTCATTTACGGGAGTGGGAATGATTGACCATTTGACGACGTTGAAATTTGATGGAACACATTAAAATACGTTCGGTTTTAGGAATAAGATTATACTACCTAGATATGTTGTGATGTAGTGATGTTTCGATTTTGGTAAACCAGTGGGTCTTCCCACTTGTAAAAGCTGGGCCGTAAATCCCAAGAGATATAGCAACACAAATAAAATTGGATGTCGTATCTCAACGTTTGCTGTCAAAGTAACATAAAATCAATTCTATATTTTAGAAATGAGACTTTGTAGATCCTATTCAACATTTGGCATTTGAACTTTTGTCTTTTTGCATCTAAATCATCTTACCTCACCCTTATATTAAATCATAACACAAATAATTTTATTTGAAAAGTTGTTTATTAAAACCAAATAAATTTGGTTACCAATTACATTTACTAAATTACCAACTAGTAAATAATTCCAGTAGGAAATCAGTTAAAAGCAATTGTAAACGGACTAGTAATTACGGAAAACTTTCGTCTCGCGATCGACAACTCGATACAGCGGTGACATTTGTACAGTGTTGCTAGCTCGTCATTATTTTATCTATTTTGAATTCATTTTTGAGACCCTGTAGTCATTTATCCGTTAATATGTTCAGTTTTTGGTTTTTAGTCGTTTTGTTGTTAGTTATGTCACGTCAATGTCTTCTATAACAATCAAAGTTTCGATTAAATCCCCCGTCTTGATGTTAGGAATAAGTTTAGAAATATTCGCATATCCTCACGTCATTAATACCCATTGGGTGGAGACTATCGATCGCCACTTTTACGATCCTGGCAAACGAGCTTCATTTCCGTTCATAAATATGTTCTGCTTGCAACATCTCTTTTATATTCTTTTCACTTGGGACACTTGCGTTTTTGAGCACATTCTCTTTTTAATGCTCAAACATACATGAATTTATAATAAAACTCCTTATAATTTTACAAAAATGACTGCTGTTATTACACAAAAAACTAGAAACCAAAGTCCAACGAAGTCAATGTGTAATGGCAACACAGCATCAACGGAATATTCCCCGAACTGCATCAATAAAACGTATCACATGCTGATATCAATGCGATGTAGCTGCTGCAACTACAATGTATGTAACTAACGTACATGTTGCTATTGATAGATGGTGTATTATATCATGTGTAGCTAGGCTCGGAATAGTACTAAACTATTTCTTTTTGCGGTTGTCGTAATAACCTTTATTTTAGAATATTTTCTCCACTCAACTTGCAATTCTTGCTGATGAATTTCGAATTCGGAAATTATAGGTTACTGCTTTGTTAGAATTTATTACCTTAAATACAAGTATGCACCTCCTACGTATGTATTTTATTATCCGCAAGGCCATGTGTGCTACACCTAGAATGTTCCTAACGGTGAGGGTTAGGGCCAGGGATGGTACGGAGGTTGTTTTATCGGAACCGAAATCTAAATGTGTCATTACATAATTCAGTACGAAATTTTCTGTGTGCATATATTACGTACATACATTCATACATATACTCACAGCTATAAATCCCTTAACGGGGTAGCCAGAGCTTTGCCATGAGAAATTCCTCAGCCACTTTTGGAAATTGATTGGGGAAAAGATGGTAATAGTTGATGTTTTTGGTGACGGGTCTCCAACCACATCGCCCAAAATTCACTTAAGGTGCCGTTGGTTCAGCGAAAAATATCATCTCAGGGGGTGCGGCCCCCGCGGGCGCGGGGAAACGCCTGCGCGCCGATCGAGCGGCCGTCTCCCCGAGACGCGACGCCGCGTGCGCGCGTTTTAAAAACATACAGTAGGGTGAGTAGACAAAGTAAGTCCAGTGCTAGCTAAATTAATTAACGATTCAGTTATTAAACACAAGTTTCCTGACAAGTTAAAGGAGGCCATCATTCGCCCAATCCATAAGAAAGGAGATCGGAAAAACTATTCAAACTATAGACCAATTGCTATTTTATCTAGTGTCGACAAAATTATGGAGAAATCTATAGTTACACAAATAGGAAAATTCCATAGTCAATATAATATAATAAATAATTGTCAACATGGTTTTCAAGTAGGTAAAGGTACAAATACTTTGCTGAAAAAAATTACTGATGAAATAAATACATACCTAGAAAATAAAAAATTTGTAGTTGCGATTTTTTATGACTTTAAAAAAGCATTTGACACTATAATTACGGAAACACTTTTGAATGGATTGGATGAATGTGGTGTCAGCCATCCACTTAATGAATGGTTCCGCGACTACTTGACATCTCGCAGTTACCGGGTTAAGCTGGGCGACACGCTCAGCGAGGGGGTCCCGGTACGGTGCGGAGTTCCACAGGGGTCTGGGTGCGGCCCAGTGTGCTACCTGATGCATGTTAATAGCCTTTGTGGAGTACTGCGACATTGCTCGGCACACATGTTCGCAGATGACCTGTGCACGCTCCGCGCCGGCACCGACCTCGCGGAGACGTGCCGTCTAGTTCAGAGGGACATTGATGCGGTGGTCAAGTGGTCCCACGATAACGGTATCATCCTAAATTCTGATAAGACTAAATTTATTGTAATACATTCGCCATACTTAACTATTTCTGAACAACCACCTTCTATGTTCACACATAGTTTCTTATGTCTACATAGAAATCTAGTCAGCTGTCAGTGTGTACCTATAGAGAGAGTAGACTGTATAACGTACCTAGGTTTAAAAGTAGATGTTAGCTTCTCATGGTCTCAACACATTGATTATATATGTAATAAGCTTAGAATTTTATTGGGTAAATTCTACCATTTAAGTTTTAAGGTTCCAACAAGCACACTTAAATGTTTGTACTTCTCGCTAGTTGACTCAATCCTGAGTTATGCTCTTGACAGTTACGGCCTTACTTTTAAATCTATACTTATAATAAATCTGTAGAGAGGTCAATTCTGTACATGAAATATATTTTCAAAATAACTATCAGGGGGTGATTAGGGATCGATACTGATGCCAAAAATGCAATCAGTAAAATTTTTGTCTGTCTGTCTGTCTGTCTGTCTGTCTGTCGGTTTGTATGTTCCTTATGGAAACAAAAACTACTCGACGGATTTTAACGAAACTTGGCACAATTATTCTCCATACTCCTGGGCAGGAGAGTAGTGAAGGGGAATTTGGGGAAATTTTGGGAAAACGGGAAGAGTTACTCTATTTTTTAAGCTTCCGTCGAGTATGCAGCCTTAATGGTTAAATTTACATAGAAATCAAGTATGACGGAAATATTCTTCATTAAATTATCTAAAAAAGATACGCAACAGTATATGTCTATCTTTTATGGTTGACTCACAATAACACGTGTAATTCCTGATAGCTTAGCAGTTCGGAGCATTCTGGTTATATTTGTTTACTCTTACGATTGTAAAACTCTCACTCATCCCTAATTTAAAAAAGGTAACATTATTACCTATTCAATAAAAAAAGATCTCAAATATCATAGAAATCGGTAGAGAAACACCGAAATCATACATAAAATAAGCCATCGCGCCCGTGACCAAATCTAATTTACATATAACATACTAGATGGCGCCAGTAGTTGCATGCTCATCGCGTAATGATATATAGTTTGTGGTAATGATTTCTTTTTTAGATTGTTATAAATACTTCATAGCGTTTTTTTCCAAAATTTGCTATTAAACGGAAATACTGAACCGTTCATAAAAGCGCATTCGAAATCAACAAAATACACTGTTCAGGGAGTGCTATAAATTTAATAAATTGAAAACATTGCGCTAAATTTCACAATGCTTGAGCAGTGACTGAAGAAAGTAACCTCAGATATTTAAAAAACCACTCTACCAGTGCGAAGCTGGGCCGATCCACTAGTCATATATAGATAAACTTGAATCACTTCAGATTAGATTTTTAAAACTTCTTGTTAATCATAAAACTAAAAATAAATGTAATGGTAACTACTATAAACTTTTTAAAATATGTAAAATTCTGCCTGTCAGCCTGAAACATAAATACCTCTTATTAATTAACAACCACGACAGTCAAGAGCAGAATATCACGAAGCTGAGTCATAGCTATGGCACGAGGTCGGTGTCGGCGGGCAGGCTGGAGGTACCCAGAGTAAATAATTACTACGGGGACAGGACGCTTAAAAAGCGATTACCGTACTTGATCAACAGTCTGCCCGAGGACATCCGCCTCGAGCCTAATAGACAAAAATTTAAAAACAAATTAAAAAAATATTTTCTTAACTCACTACCATAGATGTAACTAAATAAAAATTTATTAAAAGAGACTCTACCTGCAGACAAACTGTAAAACAGTTTTGCAGGGCTTTGTTATAATTAAATGTAACCATTTATATTAATAAAGATTAATAATAAAAAAAAAGCAATACAGTTATTGTCAACTCGACAGTTTTAGCCACTCGCAAATATTTTCTATGGTATGGGTTCGGACATTTGTTTATGATTATTTACATTTTCTTTCTTAAATATTTACGAGTGGTTATAACAGTAAGGGTGACGAAAACTGTATCGCTTACCCTAGGTTATCAATTTCAAAAGTAGTTTCTACCATGGCCGTTTACAATATAAAATGTAATGATACGATAGATTTGTCTACCCCTGTCAGTTTATACAAAACTAGCTGACCCCACAGACTTCGTACTGTCAAAAGTGTAGACTTTCACGTCGTCAAACAGAAATATTTAACTGACCTGTTGAGGGTCTCTGTCATGCGATGAGAAAAAAGGTGTTTTTCATAGTGTCCTCACATTTTTTCACTTTATAAATTTTAAGTTTATAAGTATAGTAGTTTCGGCTGAGCATTGATTCTTAGTCTGTTTAACCATTTTTTAAGAAAATTTATTGATCTCTTAATTTTTCTGGGATAAAAAGTGTCCTATTGTGTTAATTGGGATCGTTATATTTCTTTTTTACAATTCTCATTTGTAGTAATATTAAGGTTCAGGACTTTTCATCATACTACATATGTCAAATCAAGTATTCATTTTTTATATTACACATTAAATAATACGAGTACATATACACATATTCTCAAAGTATATTTATTTACATATTACTTTTACTATTATATATTTCTAAATTTATATTATCTTTTATTTCTCTTATTACGTTTTTTTCTAAACCAGTTATTAATCGCACTAATTATATTTATCTTGCATTATTTTAATATAATATGTTTCCCAATTTATCTAGAGCACTGTATAGTTTTGTTTACATTTTATCATTGTTAAGACTTTAATATCACTTTTACTTGTAAACATTGGAAGACTCTGGTGACTGTAATACGGGTTCGACCTAGTACAGCATCAGCGTGTGTAAACGACCATATTTTTCTTTTGTAAACTTTTTATGTCGTATTTTATTTTAAGTCTTATCCATTTGTCTTTTTTTTCTGAATAAATAATCTTTAAATCTTTAAATATATAGCCTAAAACCTTCCTCAATAAATGGACTATCCAACACAAAAAGAATTTTTCAATTTGATTGGGTAGTTCCTGAGATCCTAGCGTTCAAACAAACAAACTCTTCAGCTTTATAATATTAGTATAGATCATTACAGTGATAATTTCATAACTTTTGCCGTGTCGTGTCGGCTTAGAATAACACTACCCCATTTCTACCCGTGATCGTAAGAGGCGACTAAGGGTATAGGGGCTTTTGGGCGATGTGGTTGGAGAACCGTCACCGAAATCATATATTATTACCATCTTTTCCCAAATCAACTTCCAAAAGTGGCTGGGGAATTTCTCATTCCAAAGCTCTGGCTATCCCGTTAAGGGATTTTTAGTCGTGAGTATACGTATGTATATAAATTTCAGTTTACACCTGTAACTATTTAATATTATTAATTGAAATTAGGAGTTACTTTAACGGTTTTGTTCTTTTTCCCATTCCTAATAAATTAAACAATAAAATATGAAAATGAGTGCAATCTATGAATTGAATGAATTCTTTTATATTTGCTAATGCTAACCGTACGCTCGGTCACTCTCACCCCTACATTGACGCGCATCGTATACAGATAGGTCACTCGCACACTAACGGCGCCGCACGCGCGTAAATTGTAATATCTGTAAAACAAGGCGCGCGCGACATAGGTCCATCCCCCAAAGCAGCTCGCCGAGCACTGAGCGGACGGCGGCGGCAGTGTTGCCAACAAGTCAAGACCGTATGTCGCCCAATTTTCAATGCTTGAGTAGCCTAAAGTAGCCCAAACCCGAAACTAAAATAAAAACCACCTTTTTAACTATTTACTTATGTATTTATATTATAACTTCCTGCATATACAATAAAATCAGTACTTAACAATTAAACAACAAGTCTTTTAAACTAGAGTTTGAAGTTATTTAAAGAAAATAAAAGTATCAAAACAGTGTTTTAAAGTTAAAGAAAGAGAAGATTTTAAATTGGCGTGTCCAAAGACTCATTAGCCAGACTCTAAAACATTATTCTGCTTGATCTGCTGCGAGAAATTTCTGTTCTTGCCCTGTTTTGTTATTACTCCTAAAGGTTAAGCGGATAAAAATTCCTGATTCGAATATTCGGTTGATTCGAATTTAAATTTTTGCAACTCCACCTGTGATATTTTCACAGTATTGCCAACATGATCTCAGAGGTATTTAGAGATGAAACGTTCAATATGGGTGAAGGGTTTTGCCATCTTTTTATCTTGATTTTCATAAATCTTCTTATGTAGATTATTTTTTTGTGCTTATTTGTGTCGTAATTCGATTATAAATAAAAGTAAATTTAATCTTTTTCGAGTAGCCTAAACGGCGACCAGTCGCCTTTACGATTTTTTGGTCGCCGTTTTCCAATCTGAGTAGCCTAAATGGCGAAAAATCGCCTACGTTGGCAACACTGGGCGGCGGGCGGCGCTCGGGCACGAGTAGGACTGCGAATATCGATGTTTTTAAAATATTTGTTTTATTGAATTTATTAAAAAAGAAAACTAATCGCCAATTATTATTAGAAATACAAATGCTCAAATTATGATGCAAGTTATATGTAAGTAGGTAAAATATAAAAAATATAAAACCATTTTAAAGAGTGTAATTAGAGGTATGTTGGCGATTTTTTTCTATCGAGCGAAAATTTATTAATCATGTTTCGAATCGCCAATTTCACAGCAGAAAAGCCTCAAGATTTTGATGTATTTTTTTCAAAACCATATTGTTATAAACATTCGCATTATAATGTTTCAAAAACTCTGTTCGCTGGACTAACGGCACCTTAAAAAGCCCCTATACCCTTAGTCGCCTCTTACGATCACCCACGGGTAGAAATGGGGTAGTGTTATAAAACTTGTAGTGTTATTCTAAGCCGCCACTACGTACATGGTATCTTAATAACGAATTTGTGTAAAATTCATTGAAGATGTTGCTTCACAATGTTTATTTCTTCTCCTGCAAAAGTGAGACCAGCTTTATTGCAGTAAAAACTTGTTCACTACGTCATCAACAACTAGCACTGACGAGATAGTAATGTTTCTTTGTTTTTGTTTCAGGTAATTATTTCGTCAACGCAGTTTAAATTAATAAGGATATATATTACTACAGTCTACAACGTTGAAGATCATCTATATTATGAGGAGATAAAGTTCTTATGTCCGAAGGTAAATCTATTGAAGTAAAATTGTTATATTTACTCAAGTTTATAAGGACTTGTTAGTAGTGCAACGCAAGTTTTCATTTTCTATACTTTACTAAAACTGTGCCGCGATCAAAACTGTAAATTTAATAAAAAATATTACAAACCGCCTGAATGTAATACAAGGGTGTGTGTCCGTGCATTATCTAATATGCTGGATGTATCTTGATGAAATTTGGCGTGAGGTTAGCTTATACACCGGATTAACAACTCTGTTGATAAAAGGATCTCCTCATTCTCGTGGTAATCTCAACCTGTAAATTTAAACAAGCTAGTGCGAATGGAATGGAAAATATGGGTTTGACCCGACGACATGAACCAATCCTTCGTTGGTAAGCTCCGAGCTATTTCCAACTGAGTTTCCAAAGTATTTAATTATGTATTAAAATACTTGTCACAAAATTCCAGTTCCAATACCGTCACCGACCAAACCACATGATAAAATAATATCACATGATCGACCGATCCGATCTAAAAATACACTATCGAAATCGCACGTACGCACTCTGCTTGATATATGACCTTAGCATTATTTCATGTTTTATTCGATGTGACGTAAACTATACATTTACTAGTGACCTACCCCAGCTACTGACGATACACTTTGAGCCACAAATTTTAACGATAAGTGAAGACCAGCATAGCTAGTACAAGCGACCGTTTTTAACTAATTTTCGCGTGGTATAAAACACCCATCTTTTTCGCACTTACTTAGTATCCTATACTGTCATCTCATTCTACCATCTTATATATATAACCAATAGATATTGTGACGATAAAATAGCGCTCGTGCTGGGCCTCCAGTATTTAGTGATCTTTTCATATCTCTTTCAAAATTGTTTCGTAACTTTGACTAACACGGCATTGACGATTCAAATATACTATTTTCACCATACTCGGTTTGAACAATAGGAACTTATGAAAAACCCTTTTTTTTAGGAAGTTCTTACATACATACATACATACATAATCTCACGGCTATATATCCCTAAACAGGGTAGCCAGAGCTTTGGAAATAAAATATTCCTCAGCCACTTTTGGAAGTTAAGTGGGGAAAAGATGGTAATAATAAATGTTTTTGGTGACGGGTCTCCAACCACATCGCTCAAAAATCACTTAATAAGCCCCTATACCCTTAGTCGCCTCTTACGATCACCCACGGGTAGAAATGGTGTAGTGCTATTCTAAGCCGACACTACACAGCACTACACAGCTAGGAAGTTCTTCTTCTTTTAGTGCCTCTCCACTACTGGAGGTTGGCTGTCAACTCCGAGTATCCCCTTCGATCTTGGGCTAGGTGAAACAGGTCTTACTCGCTAATCTCAAAGACCGCTCTTATCCGATTAGAATAGATTATTCAGTTTTAGTTTCAACATTTCTTTGCCGTGTAGTGCCGGCTTAGAATGTCGCTACCCCTTTCTACCCACGGGTGTCGTAAGAGGCGACTTAGGGTATTGGGGTTTTTTATTGGATTTTTGGGCGATGCGGTTGGAGACCCATCACCAAAAACCTTTATTCTTACCATCTTTTCCCCACTCAACTTCCAAAAGTGGCTGAGGAATTTATAATTCCTTAGCTCTGGTTACCCCTTCTAGGGAAATATAGCCGTGAGTATATGTATGTATGTATGTAATTCTTCAAATATGCGACTCGGAATCGCACATCAAGGGGTTCCGTAGTAGCGAGTTGATATTGGAGATAATAAGTAGTGGAAGTATAAAAAACATAAAAATAATAGTATGTAAAATGTATAAGGAACGTTGTATTTCCAAAGTCTAGAATAACAATGTCAGTATCATCTTTATACGCTATCCCCAATCGATTGAAACAAGGAATGAAATTTTTGAACAATCTTACAGTTAATCAGAATTAATATATCTCCAAACATTTTTACATACATACATATACTCACGGCTATAAATCCCTAGAAGGGGTAGCCAGCGCTAAGGAATTAGAAATTCCTCAGCCACTTTTGGAAAGTTGAGTGAGGAAAAGATGGTAAATAAAGGTTGTTGGTGATGGGTCTCCAACCGCATCGCCCAAAAATCCCTTAAAAGCCCCAATACCGTTAGTCGCCTCTTACGTACACCCACCGGAAGAAATGGGGTAGTGCTATTCTAAGCCGACAAAACACAGCAAACATTTTTAAGCAGTCAAAATTGAAAATAAAACGAACAAAAGAATATAATCATAATATTTTTATTTAAAATCAACACCTATATTGTACCGAATGGGCAAATCAATAAATGCGTGAGCTACTTAGCGACCAAACTGGCAAGCGGTCATGAATAAGTAATTAATATTTATAAGCCATTACTTTTAACGCACATGTAAAATATGCATTTATTCGTATTCTATGAATAGAAATAGTTATTGTGAAGTCGACTTGTGACAACTATTTATACTTGCGCTTATTTTACATTTTTACTTACTATTAAACGTGTTGTAACGTACACATATACTCACGCCATTAGTTCCTATTGGGGTAGGCAGAGACTATCGATCGTCACTTTGTACGATCCTGGCAAACCTCTCTAGCTTTGTTTACATGCAAACATACATATACTCACGGCTATAAATCCCTTAACGGGGTAGCCAGAGCTTTGGAATGAGAAACTCCTCAGCCACTTTTGGAAGTTGATTGGGGAAAAGATGGTAATAATAAATGTTATTGGTGACGGATCTCCTACCACACCGCTCAAAAATTTACACTAATCAATATTTTCATCTTTCAGACGCCTTCTTGTTAGAGCACACTCTATTTGCTCCAAACGTGGCCTCCATGGTCATCCTCTACTAACATTACCTTCCGAATTTTTTAAATGTTTAAGACAAATATATTTGGGTATTAAGTAAAAAAATTGCAAAAGAAGGAAGATGATGTAGTGGTCATTATTTTAGAAGTCGCTTAATGATACTTAGATCGATATTTGTTTACAATTACAATAATGTTTAGCATTCTTAAGAACCGGTTATCTTGCTATAATTACTCCCAACAACTTTAAACGCACATTTTAGTAACAAAAAATCAGTAAACAAGCGATAAAATGCGTAGACAAATCGTAACATCGAGACTTCACGTTCAACTTGTTTTTAAAGTTGTTGAATTTGAGTGAGCTCGTTGTTGTTCTTTCATTAATAAAATAAATTAAACATGTCCAGTTTCAAGTATGATTCGTATTTTAGTAAGATATCTCCAAAGATAAATAGACTAGGTAAAAGCGGGCAATGTGCCAAGACGATGGGATTCAAAGGTTTTGGAGTGGAAGACTCAGCATTGTTGGGACTACCACAAACTGAGCCGATGAAATGACGTAGGTCACGGTAGGGCGGATGTGGACATTGACATACCAGTAATTGTGGTGATATTACTGAGGTATATGTTCACCAGTGGACGACTATGTCCTGAGATGATGATAATGATACGTCATGAGTGTTTTTTCATTTTTTTGGAAGTTAAAAGAAGAACATGGCGACATAATAGTCCAGTGGGTTGAACACCCGCCCGAAAACAGAAGGGTGTGAGTTCCAATCCTGGGTCGGGCCTACACCAATTTGTCTTTTCTAAAGTCATATGTGAGGTTAATTTATCATGGTTGTTAACGGTGAGGGAAAACATCGTGAGGAAACCCACATGGCTGAGTTGTACTTAGTGATGTGACAGTGTCTTCGTAAAAAACGGCGATAGTCCTGCCCCCTATCACGTGAGTACACTGTCTAAGCAAAACGTGGGTACCATCTCTGGACACTAGATGGCGCTGCCATGTGAGTTCAGAACTATTGGTACTGAACTGTTGGCAGAGCAACCCCTTCGGGAATAAACGGCGTGAACGTTTATGTTATATGTTATGTATATTAAAAGAAGAAAGTATATTCAATGATCTCCAACTGCTTCGTGCGTCTTATGATTATGATTTTTAAACCAATTCACCACAAAGTAATTCTGCACTAGCACAGCAGGTGTAAAAGCGCACGGTATTTCGGTCCGATGTACTAGAGCGCGGGTCGAACCTTGGCCCCGCGGTCGGGTGCGTTGTGCAACACCACTATTCTAGTACTGCAAGGTGACGTTGCAACATCGAGCATCTGCTGATAGACGGACGGGCCCTTTTTATTGTCCTGTATTGAACTGACGGGAGGGATATAGTTAGTTCAGAAAAGCTGGAGTTAGGAGTCAAGAAACTGGCTAAGAAAAAGTTTGTTAATTTAAGAATTTCTCGTGATGGACCTTCGATTCCGAACACAACATACATTATACTCACGGTTATCCTAAAAAGACGTAATCAGAGTTTTAGAGTTAAAAATTCTTCTGCCACTTCTACAAGTTGAATGGGGATTTAAAAAAAACTTGTAATTGAGTGATAGGTTTCCGTCCACATCGTCAAACAATTACTTTAAAAGCTGCCATCTCAACACATATCTACTTATCACACATCAAGTCTTAGATCAGTAAGCCACTTCGTAAGTTTTCCACGGGAAGTAATTTTTCTATTCTCAAACAAGATAGCATAGCCAAAGTATTGAAAAATAATACAGTTTATAACTGACACAAAACCAATCCAGCCCAGGAGGCCTAGCTCGAGCGATATTTCATCGTACCTCTGTCGATTAGAATGGGATGTAAATATACGATAATATGTAAGTGCGAAAGAAATGTCAGTTTTATACAAGGCGATATCTAGTTACTGTTAGTTAGTTGCTGTGTAGTGTCGGCTTAGAATAGCACTACCCCATTTCTTCCGGTGGGTGTACGTACGTAAGAGGCGACTAACGGTATTGCGGGCTTTTAAGGGATTTTTGGGCGATGCGGTTGGAGACCCATCACCAACAACCTTTATCTTACCATCTTTTCCCCACACACAACTTTCCAAAAGTGGCTGAGGAATTTCAAATTCCTTAGTTCTGGCCACCCCTTCTAGGGATTTATTACCGTGAGTATATATATGTATGTATGATATCTCGTTAAATGTTGCTCGTTCTAGCTATGCAGCTCAGGTTACAAGTCGCTCAAAAGATGCAATCAGCAACCCATCCAACCAATTACACTAGTTTACAGTACATATGTTGCTGGGATTTTTTAAGCTGTTGTTGACTACTCATATTGAACTATATTTAAAACTATTAGTAGTTTTTTTTTAACAGCTCTAGTTTTTGAGTTTCAGCTAAATGCGGTTTAAACAGAAAAAAACGTGTATTTACCTAAAAGCATATTTATTTGAAAAATACATTAATTGTGTAGACATAGGGAAATGGTGTATCAGAGACCAGCAGTAGTCAGACATCATATTTATATCCCAGAAACCCTGATAACGTTTTTCCATGACACGTAAATCTTGATGCATACGCTCTCCCTGTTCTTCGCTCATATCTTCTAAATTTTCCGGAAACCTGTCCAGATGACTGAAGAGGAAATGAAGTTTTATGCTCATATTGCATCCCATATCTCTTAATTGTAAAAGCAGGTCTTCAACAAGTTCAACATAATTTTCAGATTTTTTATTCTCTTTCTCGATAAAAAGTTATTTTAGTGCCTGGAGATAGCAAATTTTTTTCTTTCAGTCTCGAAGCCAGCAATTCAGCTTGTTTAGAAAGATTTAAGTCTCTTACAAAATCATCCAACTCATTTTGTGTAAAACATTTTGGCTCACCTGGCGTACTTTCGAAATCAGAATCAATTTGTGATGTGCTTGGTTCTTCATAGTCTTGTTCTAAGAGTTCAGTTAAATTTTTGGGCTCTGAAAGTTCAGGTGATTGCTGCACTGGACGCAGAACACATGTAGTACTTGGGTATTGCCATTTAGCTCGATTTTTGGTGTTTAAGCCGTTCATGTTCAAGCTACAAAAGTAACAGTCGTCGAGATGATTTTTCGGTTCTTTCCAAATAGTTGGTGTTTTAAATTTAAAAGAACTTCTTTTACCATTTTTCCATAATCTTAAGTATTCAATACACGACTTACAAGCACAATCAGGAGCCCAAGACTTGTTATTTTTATCCAACGACATTCCAAAATATAAAAAATAAGCATTTTTAAGTGTCTCTGATATGGCTTTTCTACACTTCTCAAACACATATTCTCCGCATATGTAACAAAAATGGTTTGGATTGTTTATACAACGTCTCCTTGAACTACTCATGCCGTGAAAACTTTAAATATTTGTATAAACATAATAAAATACGTACTTAAGCGACTAAAAAATGTTTAGAAATGAGAAAGTTAATAACAAGTAAACTCGAGCTAGAAAAATAAAACTGAGGGTAAAATTAATAAAAACTAAACATAAGTAAATATTACCAACCATTAAATTCACGGCAACAGGCAAAAAGTTGGATTTTGTAAACTAGTGTTATCTTCACACATTAATAACACGACAAAGCTTAACAGAGAGGTCTTAAAATAGCGAAACAATATTGTAAATTGGCATGATGAGCTGCATCTAGCTTATAATACCGGTGTTACTCGGCTCGTAAATCACGTTAATACAACGATAGTGCTGCCAAATTGCAACGAGGTGTTATTTCACAATATGGGTACATAGCTTTGTGTTATATTGATCTTGTGATTCGTTTCCTGGCTGGTGTGGTATGATATAAATTTCTGGTTTCTAAATGCATACATGGCTAACGTTTTAAAGATGACGAAGAAAAAACGTTTATTTGGAACAAAAGTTTTGACAGTTCACAATTTACAAATTCAAATGAGGAGAATAATTAGTTTTGTGCCAAAAAGGCGCCAACTCAGCATGTGTATGCAAGAAAAAAAGGGCTAAATCAACTCAAAAGATGAGATTTTGAAAGTGATGAAATGTAATTGTAGAATATTTGCGGTGGGTTGTAGTTTGTACGAGATACTTTTCATTCTTTCTATAGACACACATTTACAATGCTGCATTATTTATGTGTGTGAAAATTGTAATTGTATATGTTATCCTGTAAAATGCAAAGCCAGGGTGGATGGCTCATCTTTAATAAGCCGTATTAGTTTTGTCCGATAATTCTTTAGCCGAGGTCGCGGGTTCGATTCCCGCCTGTGTCGATTTTTTTCTTTCCTTTATTTATTAGTAATAATCCCCACATGAGGTTTTCATGAAAAAAAACATTCAAATTACTTGGGTGCCAAGTTCTATTCCGATGTACTACCAAGACCTGCAAGGTTGTTCATATTAATATCGGATAGCTTATTGAAGGGTTCAATGATACAAATTATTACTCGTAGTAGTTTTTTTCATTACTTAAATTTAATATTAAACAAACACTCCTGATGCAAATACATTTTTTTGTGAATTTGCTGATATTACACCGACAAATTACTGCAGAATTTTTAGGTTGTCTTGTCACTTGACTTATACCCTAAGCTATATTTTTACAAATTCCTAAAACAGTCCTATATATAGAACTCATAAAACGTGAGCATTGTGCACGGTAAAACTGGTTTTTCACAAGAATCACGACAACCTGCTCTTTATCAAACGAAACAAGTTTCTATTTTAGTTTCCACCATTTTCGATGAGGTCATGTTCAATTCTGAACTCTTCAGTTTTAGATCTGACCATATGTTGACGCCTTAAATAGATTCAAGTTTACGAAGAACGGTTCAGAGGAGGTGATTTTGAGCAGATCTAAGAACAACACGTTTTTTTATAAGCTAAGTGGTATTCGTCTCGACACATTCAGAAGTAATGGGTTCACGATGACTTGCAAATTTATTAGTATTTCGATAACTACCTTCTAAATGAAATACTGAATTCAAAAGTAACTTAATTTTATATTACATACATACATATACTCACGGCTGTCAAACTAGCGTTTGGTTTGGTCGCATAGAAAATACTAATATTATAAAGAGGAAAGGTTTGATTTTTTGTTTGTTTGTTTGAATTGAATAGGCTCCAAAACTACTGGACGGATTTGAAAAATTCTTTCACTGTTTTAATGCTACACTATTCTCAAGTGACATAGGCTATATTTCATTTTCAAAAAATTAGGGATCCTTACGTAAACTTCAAAAATGTAACCCAAGGTGTTAAAGAAATACCAAAAAAAATCCTTACATCGCGTGCGCTGCGAAAACTATTGACAATAGAATAAAATTATGTACTACAATTTTATAGAACACATTATTATCTAAAAAAAATGCCCAGACAGCATGTCTCTAACTATTATAGTTATCTCACAACAAGCGTCATTATATAAAATTATTTAAAAATTAAATTAAAATCCTGCTTTAGAAAAGGCTCTTTATTTGTACCTATCTAATCCTTATAAAAAACGTATATATAATATAAAAAAACAAAATGTTAATGATAATTCATGCCCGAGCGAAGCCGGGACGGGCTGCTAGTCTTTTATAAATTAAAATATGACCCAAAATTGTACAAACCATATTTTGAAAAAATGAAAAAATGTGAATGTAAAGAGTTTCTTTGTTCTTTCTTCTCTTTACGAACACCTTCCGAAGCAACGGACTAATTATAAATTTAAAAAAATTGACGTTCAAAAAATGTTAGTTGTTAACTTAATTTTAAAAAATAAACTTTTTAACATTTTATTTTTGCTATAAATCCCAAAAAGGAGTAGTCAAAGCTTTAGAACTAGAAACTCCTCAGCCATGGTAGAAATGAAGTATCGTTTGATGATGAGTCTCCAATCGCATCGCCCAAAGACCACTAACAAACCCTATACCCTTAGTCGCCTTTTACGACACCCGTGGGTAGAAAGGGATGGTGGCATCCCAGCACTACAAGGCAAATATTAATGTATAAAATACACTTAACTAGAATCTCACGACCGATAGAGCTTCAGAAGTTAACTAACCAAACATTGGTGATAAGTGTCCAACCACATCCCTACTAATCCCTTACCATCATTGCGATTAACACAGCTTCCTCATTTGATACTTTAAAAAACTATTACACAAGATCTTTCAAAACAGAACAATATAATTCACATTCTCTAGTACATTTAATAGCAGTCGCATTCATAGCTCATCCATCACGTCGAAGCTTGGTGGGCAGGGCGTGCCTTGGCCGACATACTAGCAGACAACTGGCCGCCGTTGGGCTGTGGATGTCGGTCTTTATGTTATAATTACTAATTGGTAGTGTCGGCTTGGAATTGCACTAATACTTTTCTCTTTGAGAGTGCCGTAAGAGGCGGATTAGGGTTTTGGGGATTTTATAGTGATCGCTGGGCAGTGTAGCTGTAGAGGCATGATCATATTCATCCATTATTAAACACCTTTTTTTCGACTCAACTTTAAAAAGTGATTGAGAAGTTTCTAATTCTGAAGCTGTGCCTACTCTTTTGTAGGTTGTTTGATGCAACATATCTTTCTGTTGACGTCGTACTAGGCGACTAAAGAGACGGGGCTGTTTAAGTGATTGATGCGCGATGCTGTTTACAAGCTATCACTAACCATTCGTTATATGGTCATTTTCATCCCTTTTGTATGCCTTATTTTATAAACCTGATGCCTTAAAAACAATGTAATACAATAACACGCGATTAAAATATCCGAAAATCAATAGTTGTTTTAATTATAATGCTTTATTTTCCTTAATTTCCTCATTTGTATAAACAAACTCTAAATACCACTACTCCTTACAGCCTAACGTAATTTGCCAAGTTTTTTAACTACACCCTAACTTCCATCTACACCTCAGCAACCAACTAAACCAGTTTGCACAACAATCACACGTATCTATATATGTCGTAGGATGATTTGATGTTTAGGTTTTTTGCAAAAAACCTAGGGATTTTGCAAAAATCCGGATAATTAGACAACGGTTAAAATATTTTCTAATCTTACTAGGTTTTTTGCGAAAAAACTAGTTGGTTTAGTAAGATTGTACTTCCTTAATGCTGATTGGCTGATTTCTGATTGCTCGCCTACACTTATTCTGATTGGTTCGTCATTGTGGTATTGAGATATTATAGCTTGAGTTATAAAGGGTAAGAAATGACAATACTTATTTGATACTAGGAATTAAATAATTTATTTACTCTTTTGTTGGAGTAAAATTACAATCACGTTCGGACATATTATACACAGATCAAGTTACCCTAAACTAAGTAACACTTGTATTATGGGATACTAACTCAGGGATATATTTACTATTATATAATTCACATATGCTCATCACATAAATGTTGCTCTCAGTGGGGATCAAAGCCACAACCTCCAGACCGAAAAGCTAGTCACCTATTCACTTGGCCACGGACGTCTTCAATATAGTTAGGAACAATAAAGTAGGTACGTTTTAAATTGTAGTATTGAGGTATTATATAGTAGAGTTATAAAGGGAAATGACAATACTATTTTTATACTTAGGAACTTTTTGTTACTAAAATAAAAGTAAAAATCAAATTAAATGTAGGTAGGAACAATGAAGCAAGTACGTCTTAATTAACAACCAATCAGAGATGACGTGATTACGGGGCACTGCAATCGACCAATCAGTGTACAGTATTCATAAAAACTGACATTTCGTTTCGGAGTCATACTAAACCAACTAGTATTTTTGCAAAAAACCTAGTAAGATTAGAAAATATTATAACCGTTGTCTAATTATCCGGATTTTTGCAAAACCCCTAGGATTTTTGCAAAAAACCTAAACATCAAATCATCCTGCGACATATATATCCCATAAACAGTCCTCCGATACAGTAAATCTATTCTGGTGCGGGAGTCCCGTGGGAGCCGCGGCGTTCCCGCGTCCCGTCCTACATCGGTAGGCGCCCACCGCCGACGATTGATGTACGTCTACGCGGTCCTAGCTAATTAGGAGTTGATTATTTGTGCGGGGTTAATGGGATGGGAAATAACGGCAACCTTACTAGGATAAGAAACATCGTGGGGCAACCCGCATGGCTCACTTGTGTTTAGTTATGTGTATTCGTACAAAACGCGCTAACTTGCGCATGACTCTTGATGTTCAGATGTTTTAGTGCATCTGTCACCCCTTCGGGGATATACGGCGTGAAGGCTGGGTTGAGAGTATGAGTGAAAAAAATTGTAGCATATAAAATTGATTCTGGCCGGCAATAAATTCGTAGCCTTGTGCGACTCAGTAAAATTGATTGCCGTGATTCTAATTTTGAAAATTTCGAATTTCCGCATTGAACAGTCTTGCTTTAAAACAATGTAAGAGACATTTTAACACTGACTTATGTGAAGCTAAGAATATGAATGCCGTATAATGTCTGGGAGAGATCGCTCTTAGTGATAAGACCGCCAGTTGTACTTTGGCTTTTGTACCGATCTTTTTTTGTGATGTGCAATAAAGAGTTTTTATTATTATTATTATAATGAATGCTTAGAATATCACTACTTCATCTGATACACAAGTATCGATTTAATTGAAATTTGTTAATATTTCTTATGTGCCCTCTTTTTCATATTTTGTTAAATAATATATTGTTAAGAATAAAAAGCTGTACCCTGAGATACTGGCGATGAGCCTAGTTTGGCACCAGCTGACTCTTGAAATTTTGCAGCATTTTAATCTGAATAAACGAATTATTTATTTATTTCTTTTTACTGAAAAACATCAACAACTATCCTTTATTGTATTATTGTTCCTGTTCTTATCTTTCATAAGATGCTAGGAGATTGTTGAGTGGCTGCCCTTCTCCCTGATTATAACTGTGAGTGTATAAATTGCTTTGTAAAAGCTTTATGTATTTAGTGTATAAATCGTCAGAATCAAATATGATTCAGACTTAATAATCAATTTTAATTAATAAATTTAAAAAGGCAAAGAGGAAACTCTCACTCTATTTGATTGCTAAGATTCACGAATAAATTAGGGATTTCAAAATCTGATTTTACGTACATTCATCTATATCTAAGAGATCTGTGAATCACCCAGCAAGGTTTTAAGAACTTAATATAGAAATGCTCTTTTATTCTTCTCACTTCCGAAGTGAGAAGAATAAAAGAGCATGTATGAAAAGAATAATGAATGTAAGGGAAGCAAGAGAGGTTTGTCAAGATCGTACTAAGTGGCGATCGATAGTCTCTGCCTACCCCAATGGGAATAAGGGGCGTTAGTATAAGTAAGTAAGTAAGTAATATAGAAATCTACTCGCTATGATACTCATAACAACACGGAGCTACTTCACAGAAGGAATAGAAGAACACCATTTTCAGCTTCGAAGTAAAGTCTCATAGCCAATAACAGTTTTATGACAACTTAAATATTTATAGAAATTCAATAACTTTCGCATTTTTTATTTGAGTAGAATGTCTAAAGTTTAATAACAGTATTTTGCATTCTAGTAGATTTTCTGTTTTCACTATCTAATCTATACTTATAAATAAATCTGTAGAGAGGTCAATTCTGTACATTAAATATATTTTCAAAATAACTATCAGGGGATAATTAGTGATCGATACTGATGCCAAAAATGCAATCAGTAAAAATTTTGTCTGTCTGTCCGTCTGTCTGTCTGTCTGTCGGTTTGTATGTTCCTTATGGAAACAAAAACTTCTTGACGGACTTTAACGAAATTAATTTGGTAGAATTATTCTTCATACTCCTGGGCAGGTTGTAGTGTACTTTTCAGCAGGGTAGTGAAGGGGAATTTTGGGAAATTTTGGGAAAACGGGGGAAGTTACTCCATTTTTTAAGCTTCCATCGCATGTTCAGCCTTAATGGTTGCAGTTACATAGAAATCTTGTTCCAGGGAAATATTTTACATAAAATTGACTAAAAAATATCCTTCAACTAAACTAGCTTAGCAGTTCGGAACATCCTGATTATATTTGTTTACTCTTACGTTTATAGTTCTCTTATTCATTTCTCATTTAAAAACGTTTACATTATTACCTATCAACAAAAAAAAGAATCATAGAAATCGTTATAGAAACACCAAACTTATACATGAAATAAGCCGTCGCGTCCTGTCGTCGCACGTGAATACTGAATTATGCTGGAATGTTTTTTAGTAATTGCTGCGCGGGCAAAAGATAGCCTTGAGTATATGTACGATGTATGCCAAGTTTGTAACTTTGGTTTTTTGTTTGCATTGGTTTATTATCGTAGATACTAAACCGTTCATTAAAGCGCTTTCACTATCACAAAGCTAAACTATTCAGGAGTGCTAAAAGTGGCGCTAAATTTCACAAACGTTGAGCAGTGATTGTAGAAACCTCAGATATTTTTAAAACTACGCTACCCGTGCGAAGCTGGCCCGATCCACTAGCATAATATATAAGACCCAAACTTATTATTGTTCTCGGTTGGCGATAAAACAACAAATACAAAACTTTAAGCAAATTCGTGTTATTACTAGCTAAGTTATTCGTAAACTGTTTTGCTTATATTTGAATAAAATCATAGCAGAGTTCAACTTGGCTTCTCCTAACAAATTTAAGGTGAAATATATTGTATTGTAAAGCATCATTCGTGCAAATTTTTATTTAGTCCTAAGATGGTTAATATCGACAAGAAGCAGAGTATTTGAATTTGATATTTTAAAGGTTTAGTATTTAATATTACAGAATTGAGAACTACGTCGGTTTCAGATTAGACTTATACAATAAAAAATCTGTAATAATTTTTCAGGGTGACTTTGTACTGAATATTAACGGATAATTTCCTGGCGACAGCTGATAAGAATGTATTATAGTTTTTGAGGGCTCTTAATAAAGTTACGTCTTTTCTCTCCGCCCATGGTTATGGTTCAAATATGATGTCGCTGCAATCCAACGCAGAATAATCTTTCTTATTCTTATTTCGTTTCCTATGGATAATTTGGTTTTTTAATTGATTAAGTTACATAAGATTTAGCGTCAGAAATACCGCTGTAATTTTTGGACTCGCGACTGCGAATCCCAAAACGAGGTAGCCAGAGCCTTGGAATCACCAACCCTCAACCATTTTTGGAAATTGATTTAGGAGAACATATGGTATTATGTTTAGTTAAGTTTGGTTTTGCATACTGATTATGATTTATTATTTATTTCTAGTTCAGAGTTATGAACTTGTTTTTCCTCACCATAAAGGTTGACTGGAAGAAATCGCGTTAAGGCGATAAGTCCGCCTTTGTGACTGAGTTTTAATGTTATGTACTTTTGTAAAAAACATTATATCTATTCTATATGCAATAAAGTGTTCAAATAAATAAATAAATGTTGGTGATAGGTATACAGGAAGTCATATTAAAATAAGATATTCTTTTAACCCCATCACTAAAATAACTTAAAACCCCCTCAACCCCTAACTGCTTCATGGGGCATGGTGAAAACATGTATATTTATTACGCAACTTTTAATGTATCGAAATCTATGGAATTGAAGCTCGTATGTTGATCAACAAATCGGATAGGCACCCGATAAATACTGTTATATTAGTTGACGCATTCTATTTCAGTGAAATTTACGGGTTTTCTATTGGAAATCGTAAATGTTTTAGTACCCACGGACGCACGGTCCATTTGTACTAATTTAAGATCTCTGATGGTGCTGTAACGCTGTAGTGAAAACGCTGTTTTATTTGATACAATTCTTTTAACTTTCTTACGTCTTTATACTCACGCCATTGTCCATTGGGATAGGCAAAATCTACCGACCGTTTCTTTGTACGGTCCTGGAATTTCTTTTGCGCTTCGTTTGCTTTGATTTATCTGTTTATACATGTTACTTATTATAACTAGTTTTAGAATATTAAAGTATAACACATGTTTTAACCATAAATATATTATAAGTGGTTGGCGTCGCAACATCATATAGTTTCGATAATCTGTATGCTACACGTAACCTAATCGTTATATTGACGATACTCCACTATCAACGTAACTTATATATCACGACTGATTTAATTTTAAAAAGACTTTAAGGCAATCATGTTCCAATCGCAAAAATCGTCACTGTTGCGTCAGTCGTCAAAAGCTCCTGCTATCAGCTGCAAGCTCCGGAAGGGCAATGACCTCGCGCTGCGTTGCAAACCGTTTCACTGATATCATAACGATACAATACAATCGTATGTTATGTGTCATCGTAGCTGTCTAGTGTCGGATTAGAATAGCACTAACCCATTTCTTCCTGTAGCTGTAGCTTTTTAAGTGATTTTTGACCGAAATGGGGACACTTAACCTTCCATCCCTTATTTTCCCTTCACAAAATTCAAAAGTTGCCGAGTGACTTCTAATTGTGCTCTAGCTAAATTTTTTGGAATTGTACCCGTGAGTATATGTATAAATAGTTTATATAAATTACCAAAGCCATATTTAGATTCTGAAGGCATCACATTTAACGACACTTTTTACGTAACGTGCCTGAATGGTAATAAGAGTTGTAAGTTTTCTGCTAAATATAAACCAGCAATAAAGAAAAGTTATTTTTGTTTCAGGTAATTAGCAGTGATGTAATCGAGGAGGTTGTGATTTGGAATGGAGGCTCGAGTGTCAGTTTTCCCTAATGATATCCAACATTAGGTTAATACCTTAAACGGTTTGTATGAGCACTGGTATTAAATTATCTTTGGTAAATCGCTCATGAAGTCGTAATACTCTAAGTCATATCGTACGACACCAACGCGAACAAATGGTGTAGTGCCATTCAAAGTGGACACAGCTCAGAAAACATACATAATCCCAGACTGTTTTTGAAATCATTACATAAGTAGACCAAAGTTTTACTTTCTACGTCTAGTTATATCAACTAACAATCAAATAAAAATCATGTAGATTTTTGATACAGCTTTCATTTTTGGAAAGTTGCGCTTTCTCTTTTTGAATGTGAAAGACGTTTAAAATCTCAAGATTTATTTAATGATGCGGATATGTTATCTTGCTTATATTAAACTGCGGTCTAGCTGAAGACAGTGCCTAATGATTTGGAGGTCTCAGGTAAGATTCCCGGGATATTAACGCACAAATAATATTTGCGAGATTTGACCCACTTTGGTAGGATACTGTAGGCTGAATATCTGACCAAACCAAACTGACCAACCAAATGAATTAAGACTACTCCTTGCTTCGGAGGGCTCGAAAAGCCGTCTGTCCCGGCTACATCATGGAAGTGTTCGTTAGTGTGACCCGCACTTGTTCATAGTGGATTATGGCCAAATCATCCTTTTCAGGGAATATTAACCTAAGTCTAACCTACTCGTATTACAATTGAAACAACTATTGATTTTCGGATATTTTAATCGCGTGTTATTACATCAATAGTTGTTTCAATTATAATGTGCAATCGTGAAAATCTTAGAAAATACTACTCGTATTACGTCTGACGTCTAAGCTGCTCTACAAACATGTTTTGTATTTTTCGGAGAATTATCCTTATTATTGATCACTCGATGCAAACATACATAAATACATACTCACGCCATTATTTCCCATTGGGTAGGCAGAGACTATCGATCGCCACTTTGCAAGATCTTGACAAAATTGACATATTTCGATAAGAATGATACGTCACATAAAACTACAAACTCAAAGTCTTTGAATCATACATACATACATACATATACTCACGGCTATAAATCCCTAAAAGGGGTAGCCAGAGCTGAGAAGTAATAAATTCTTCAGCCAATTTTGGAAGTTGAGTAGGGAAAAGATGGTAGTACAAAGGTTGTTGGTGATGGGTCTCCAACCGCATCGCCCAAAAATCCCTTAAAAAGCCCCAAGTCCGTTAGTCGCCTCTTACGTACACCTACCGGAAGAAATGGGGTAGTGCTATTCTAAGCCGACACTACACAGCTTTGAATCATGAATATAAAATAAATAAAACACAAAACCCAACCACAATATTCGAAACAGCGAACAAGGAAAAACTTGGATCCGCATCGTTTCCACGTGGAAGGAAACAGACGTAACGTTGGACATTTATTAATAGTAAAGAACAGATTCTATTTATAAGTGTTGTGCCAATCGACTCGGAAACCATACTAGTGATGCCCTTTCAGCTATTCTGAGGCGATTCTTCAAGTGAAATATAGGTTATATTGCTGTAGTATTTGCGTGGGTCGATCTTTGCAAATGCGAAGGGCGATATGGGGAGATACATACATACATCATACATATACTCACGGCTATAAATCCCTAAAAGGGGTAGCCAGAGCTAAGGAATTAGAAATTCCCCAGCCACTTTAGGAAAGTTGAGTGGGGTAAAGATGGTGAAATAAAGGTTGTTGGTGATGGGTCTCCAACTGCATCGCCCAAAAATCCCTTAATAGCCCCAATACCGTTAGTCGCCTCTTACGTACACCCACCGGAAGAAATGGGGTAGTGCTATTCTAAGCCGACACTACACAGCATGAAATGAAGTCTTGTATCTTCTATGTTACCTTTACTTATTCTTGAGTTGTTATTATTTTAGAAATAAAGGAGATATATTTGTTTGCATTTTTTATATTTGAACGATAGTGAATTGGTAAAAGGTATTACAGCAGAGGACGACTTTGGAGGACTCATTTGGACCAAATAGAGAGTAGAAAAAGGCAGGCGCCCGAAAAATGAAGTATCAAAGAGTATGTATAAATTTATGGATGTAAACGAAGCCAGAGAGGTCAAGATCGTACAAAGTGACGATCTATAGTCTCGCCGTACTCACGCCATCAGTTCCCATTGGGGTAGGCAGATACTATCGATCGCCACTTCGTACGATGCTGACAAACCTCTAGGTTCATTTACATCCATCAATCTTTTCATAAATGCTCTTTTATTCTTCATACTTCGGACGCCAGATTTTTGAGCACACTCTGTTTAATCCAATGTGACCTCTTAGGTCGTCCTCCAGTAACATTACCATACACATTAGCTCTATGCATCTCTTTTACCAAATTTCCATCATCCATCAATCTCTATGTGACCAACCCATGTTAACATTGCTTTTTCTATGTTTTATCTATTCCATATTATATGTACATACATACATATACTCACGGCTATAAATCCCAAGAAAGGGTAGCCAGAGCTAAGGAATTAGAAATTCCTCAGCCACTTTTGGAAAGTTTAGTGGGGAAAAGATAGTAAAGTAAAGGTTGTTAGTGATGGGTCTCCAACCGTATTGCCCAAAAATCCGTTAAAAGCCCCAATACCGTTAGTCGCCTCTTACGTACACCCATCATATTATATGTATTAGCCCCAATACCCTAAGTGGCCTATTACGACATCCGCGGTACAAAATAGTTGTGCTACTCTAAACCGACACTACAAATCATATCTATCATGTGCCATGTCATAACAACTCCGGAATATTTACGCTGCAGTCGTTGACAACCCTGTGTAAAGGTTATTTGCGGACGGATAAAAAGTTACGTAATAGTAATGTGTTCCGTTCACTTGCAGATTTGCGCGCCATTTAAACTAATATTATGTTATTCTGTTAGTGACTATTTGCTTATGGAATAGCCACTCTTGTGCTGCTATTTTTAACTTTAATAGCAAGTGATTTCATCGAGATGAATCCTGCTTTAAATATTTAGGCTTTGTCTTTAGTACAAGATATTCTTGTCTTTTCTAACCCATGTTTTAACATACATTCATAAATATACTCACGGCTATAAATCCCTAGAAGGGGTAGCCAGAGCTTTGGAATAAGAAATCCTCAGTCACTTTTGGAAAGTTAGTTTAGGAGTAATTGAGGAATAAAGAAAACTTTTATATTTAGTAACAAAATTAACTAAAAGTAAAAATTATAAAACCATTCCTTACCGTAGGTGTTCTTAAGAGACAATTTAAAGTTTCCTTTCTAGTTATTTTTTAAAATGCAGCTGGAGGCCCTTTACCATCTATCTGTTTTTTACAAGTCTTTCCCTACGCAACTTACCCCTCTTATCATTAATTTTTCCAATTTCAAAACTCTGGTTACCCCTGTTACAGGTTTGTATAAATTAGCAAGCCATATTTAGATTCTAAAGGTTTTACGGTTGACGACACTCTTGGCGTAACTACGTAGAGTTGTAAGTTTTCTTCTAAATATAAACCAGCTATAACAAGGTTGATTTTGTCCCGTGGCTAAGGGATTCCGAAGTTCTATCTACTCGTAGTTTTGGGAAATACAGCTGTATACATACTTACGGGTATACATACATATACTCACTCCGTTTGTTCCCATTGGGGTAGGCAGAGACTATCGATCGCCACTTTGTATGATCCTGGCAAACCTCTAGCTTCGTTCACATCCATCTATCTTTTCATACATGCTCTTTTGTTCTTCTTACGAGTATGTATGTAAAATAATATATGGACACTACAAACCGTAACATATAATCGTGTAAAAATACCGGCAGTTTCTCGTATCACCTACGGTAATGTATGCGATATCACCTCTTGGCGGCCATCTTTACAAATATTTGTGTTACCCGAGTGTGCGCTGTTTGCGCGGCGGCGGCGGCGGCGGCGTACGGCTGTCGATGTTGTTAGAATTGTTGCGCGTCTGTAGTTGTGACTGTCTGTATGTTATGTATCATTTACTATTGGAGTTTGAAATGTAACTAATACAGTAATAGTAGTGTTGTCCACATGGACATAGCCATGTTTATTACATAGTAAAGTATCTTTAAAACATTCGATGAAATTTTGAAATGTGTTTAGCGTTGTACCTACCTATTATTGCAAAAGAATTACAAAGGAAAAACACCACTTTTCATCTGTGATACATGTCTCACCCTTTTTCATCATCACTAAATACCCATACCGAGGGGCTCGAGTCTACCATACATAGGTTATTTGACCAGCGCCCATCACACTGACCTACTACGGTCTTTTCCAAAAAAAAAACAAAAATGCCTTATGAATTGCTAAATCTGAAGTTGTGATTACTTTTTGGAATTTATAGCCGTGAATATTCGTAGACATAGGTTCTTAAATCAGGGCTGATGGATGTGTTGAGGAATATAATACAATAAAGCTTCTTCCCTAACCTGCCAAAATAATCATGAATAACTAACTAATAAAATAATTAAAATAATGAACAAGTTTAATTACACTAGGAAAAGCAGTTTCACTGTGTAACCGTTTCTAAAAAGTTCTCTGCCTAACACTTTGTCGTGAGATTTTTACTTTTACGTAGTTTATACAAAAATGTGAAAACATTACGTATACACACACGGTTATAAACATAAAAACACAAAGGGATTTACCTTTATTTTTGTCTAAAATTATACAATATTTTGAGTCAACCAAACATTCAACCTGTTCCACTCGCAAGTGAAATTTCAATATCACAGAGTAATAATAGTTATCCGAGCACCATAAATTCCTCCCGGACAACATAAACACAAAACAGGCGAAGGCTCAAAATAGACGGCCGCAAATAGAATTGTACTTGTACGCTCGTTGTTCGTGGTAAGTTTAGAAGTGAACTAACTTCGGGGAGGTCGGTACTCCTATATTTGGCTCGGGAAGGGGTGGCCAGGACGGCAGGTTGTTTTTAGATGACAAGTGCTTCTGCATCCGTTCCTATTTTTGGGCTTTTTTCAATTAGGTTTACTCAAAACTTAAGAGAAAAATCCTTAATAAGTTCTGTAGTTTTGTAATGACGTAGTTGGCTCCTGGGTCCAGAGTCGAAAGTTTTAGATATGCTGATAATTAAGAACTATTAATCACTATTCAAAATATGTGCTATATTTAATTCTGCTAGCATAAATAAACGTAAAGTATGAATATAATTCCCAAATAAAAACACGTCGCACTAGATTCAACATACAATGTAAATAATTGTATTTCATTGACGTCAAGACATAGAATTCAATTGAAAAGACTAAAATAAACGAAAAGTGTAACCAATCATCAAAACGAAATAAGACATTCATACTACTCCTATTTCCAATAAATATAAATGAAAATTATTTCCACATTTAATCTCTTATCCTAGCATAATGCAGCGGTGTCTGCTGTTATCAATGACGTCAGAAACTCAATTGAAACACTGAACAGTTTGTCTAAAATTTGCAATGTTTATTTATATTACATTTCATTTGCATTTTTAAAGCGAATTAGTGAGAAAAACATATTGAGCCAATGTAGATGGTAATGTGAGTAGAGGACACGTAGATGACAATCAAATAGATATGTACTCAAAAAGGCAGATTTATAAATGTAAATGAAGCTAGAGAGGTTTGTCAGGATGGCCTGGTAATTGCGTAAATACATGTATCTCTTGATGAAAATGCTGTAAGATGCTTTTTTTGAAGACTTGCGGTTTTGTCAAAACATTGGCGTTTTTTATAACATGCTGAAAATAAATGTTTCGGTTGTCAAAGATTTATATCAAGCGTTCTGAAGTTCTCGTGGCCGTCCTTTACTTGATTAAGTTATCATGAATTAACCTTTACCTATAATTGTTTATCGATTAAAGTAAAAATAATGGTTTCTATATCGAAAACGTAGTCTGATGCCATTTGCATACTATAGATCAATCAAACAATGCCCCATTCTATACATGGTGTTCCACGAATAGAGCACTCGTAGGGTTATACAGGATGCTATAAATAGATGTGACTGCGGTGGGATCGCTACGAAAATAGACATGCATACTCGGGGCCAAGTTACGAGAGAATATTGATAGAAAGTTATTTTAAAAGGGCATTTTATGTTTATACGTAATGAACGATGTTTTAAGACATAACCTATAAAAGTTTTACTTACCAACCCAACAATAATCTCAATAAGTGTAGCCAGAGCATAGTATATAAAGAATATATCTTAACTCGTATACAACCGGGTATTCCCAAGAAAAAGTAGCGAAAGGAGTATAGCGGAAAAAATATACCCGAATAAAAATATACTCTTGGTGATGGGTTACAAACTACATCTTACCAAAATCACTTATAATGCCACCTCATTCCTCACATCTTTGGTCGCATCATACAAAACTCACGACAGCAACTGCTACAGTGTTTTTTATGCACATCATAAATATAAGCTTCCATCTTTATTATTTCGGAAGTATGACGAATAAAAGAGCATGTATGAAAAGATTGATTGATGTAGACGAAGCTAGAAAGGTTTGCGAGGATCGTAAAAAGTGTCGATGATAGTCTCTGCTTACCCCAATTGGAACTTACGGCGTGAGTATATGTTGTTGTTATCTTTATTATATTTATAAATTATGTTGATTGTACCTGATCGTCTCAGTTCAGAAGAACCCATCAAAACATTTAGAGGAATGAATAGTAGATGAGTAATGTGTTTTACATAAAACATATTAATGACAGTGTTAACTTAATTTGGAACGACCAAAACGTGTAAAATGTATTAAAATGTAAATTGATAATAAGAGGAATTCGCAGGCATATTAGCATAATGACTGTAATTTTGAAAGCAGTTTTAATTAGTTGTGTTTAAAATATTCAGTGCATACAACTACTACTAACAAGATACTAATTTATTACAAAGAGTAACCAATCATGTAGACATATTGATTTTAATGAATTTATAATGAAAACATATAACCTAACCAAATATTTTTACATACATAAGTTACTTAATCCTAAAGCATATTTATTTTTTATTTACATATTTGTTATTTTTGACGTATTTGACGTTATAACAATAATGAACCAGATGATAAGATCTTAGGAGCTTCGGACTACTAATCCTGTAATGTATTAGAAAAATCACAAACAAAATAAAATCCAGTAATTAATTACTAATAAGTGAAAATGATCTATCTAAATGTGTCCATTGTGTGACACTTCACTCAAATAAAGATAACAAAAAAATATTTAGTACGCTTGCAATCCAAAAAATCAACATCAAAAAATTTAATATATTGTCATCTGCAAGAGCAGAAACGAACAGAACACGGAAACAAAAGGAAACACACAATTATATAAATCTTAAGTTTATGTGCTGAAAACTCGGGGACAAGTTCATCTCTTTGTGTTATTAATAAATTTCCGAAAACTGCACCTTTCCACTATTACAAGTTGGCAAACTTTTATTTGGCACCATTCCTCGCGCGTCAGTGAGTATATCGCGCGAGTGTTTCTGGAAGTGAGCGCACAAAAAATGCGGTCGTCTTGACAGCGCTCGCTATTGAACTTGGCACACATTCGCGAATTAGCTCATAGATAAGGAAACATTCGGTGACATGCTAATCTGTTTGACTGGGTGTCGCGCGAATTTGTTATATCACGGATTTTTAAACAAATCTTTAGTTTTAATAGATTATTAATATTAATACAAAAAGCACTATTAAGTGCACAATGGTCCAAACAAATCAAGGAACACGCCTAAACTTAGGATATCTATTAAACTTCCGATTGAAATATAATATGACTTAATTCTTTAAAATTTTATAAAATTTCGCTGCATTTTTAAACTTTGTACCATACAGTTGATTGGAAGTTTTTAAATATATCCTCGCAAAGGAAGCCACTTTACGGGCAATAGTTATTTTTTGTTCAAAGCTTAGCAGGTCTGTCTGATCGTTCTATATTTAAAACACAATCTTATGTTTTTTAAATTGGCCTTGGTGAGACAATGGGTTGGTTAAACTTTATAACACTTTGATTTCTATGTATGATTTTAAATTTAAGGACTAATTAGTGATACAAAATGATTAGACAACAATAAACGTCAAACGTATTCTTTAGTTAAATAGGTTTAGTTTACATTTGTAAATAATTAAATTAATTTTAGTTGACTTATATTTATTTTTCGACATTCCTTTTAGATTTTAATAATTTAGTAAGGATATGGTCAGAGTCATCAATTCTATATTTTCTTCATGTCTTCAAGTTTGTACAAAATGCTCCTTACAAACTGTTTTCTGTTTGTTGTTCTGTTTTTCCATATTATTCTCCATTTTCAACTTAGTTATCCCATATCTTCCCGTATGTCTGCAAAATTTGCTTGGCCAAAGTGGTTGGTTGGCGTTGTTACTACCAACACATCACAGATCTTTAATTACTCCTTTATGTCCGTTTTCTACTGTTTATAGTAGTACCGTCATCTTCGATTCTGCAGCTCTGCCTACCCAGTAGTTTTAGTAGTTTTAGTAGTAATAGTAAGTTTGTATTGATTTGCTTAAGAAAAATACATTGAATTCGCTTACACATTTTTTCGAAATAGCTTAGAAAGCTTCAATTATAAAATAAATTATCAATCAAACATAATTAATGACAGCTCAAAAGAAACACTCATAGATATCTCACCTATTTTATTTTCTGAATCTTTATGACTTTTGTCATGAGCTGATTTTGTAAAACAGTAAACATTTATGCAACATGTTGTTAGTTATCTAACTGCGAGTTCACGTTGACAATTTAATCCGGCCGACTGCAATACATCGTGAGCGGAGCGCTCCGGGAGCCGTGACTCAGCGTCTAATTTTACACCACTCGCGTACAATTAGTACCGTACAAAGGAGTTCACTACTTTGTAACTCTGTCAAATTGACATTATTAGTGGTCGCCTCGTCACGTGACTCGCACGCGTTGTGTTTCTTTTGGCCGCGTTTTTTACGCTGATTTATTATTGTGCAGTGTTTATGTTGGAATTGTATAGGAAACGTTGTGGATGGTTGTGATTTTTGTTTTAAAACTATTTAGTTTAGTGAAATAATGACTGATTAGTGTTACTGGTAAATTCTTAGACTTATTCAATGTTCACGCATAGGGAAGCGGTAAAATTATAAATGTAAAGATTGTTGGAACAAAATCGATTGCGTATATTATGTTTTGTTGATTGAGTTAACAAATCGAACTTAAAGAAGTTATTTAAAAATATCGATTTTATATAAAGGAAGTGGGATGTAATTGAATTTAAGAGGTGTTTGAGGATGGTTGAAAATAATGTCGTGAGTAAACGTGAGTACTGTATTACGTTAATATTATTTTTAGTAGGCTGTTTTAATATTGGGATACAATAACATAGATGCAGTTTGAGACCAATTATAGTTGTATATAATCCATATTTTGAGGAAGATCTTAAGGTATTACAGATAAATAAAGGCAGTGGTGATGATGAAAATTAACATATTAAATCAAAATTAGGAGTAGGTATTCTACTCCTGCAACTTTTTATCACCTTTCAGTAAATGATTATATACTATTATCACAACAATGATTCCACCCACACCACAAGTCTTCTTTCTTTCTTCTATCAACTCGTTAATAAGCAGTTGCAACAAAGACATAATTACCAAGAACAGCAATTAAAATAACAGTTTCGAGTCCATACGTCGAACAAAGGAGTCGGGTGCGTTCGGGAGAAAATAGCAAGGAGGCGCGCGCGCATGTCACGCAAACACTGCGCTAGGGTTGCCACACGAACTGATTTTCCGGGAAACGTCTTGTCTTTTGGGGATTCCTGAGTTGTCCTGGATAGCTACTGAGCGATACAACACATACAGGGTCTTTTAAAAATAATGAAAAGCTGTGCTTTTGCATAGCATGCCGTAAAAACCTTACACAAACCATTCATAAGTATTTTTCTATATGCGTATATATCTTGTCTTTTTATATTCTAACAGATTTATTTTTCAAAAGCCTCAGTAGCCAAAACTTCAGTACGAGTATTAGAGTCTTTTTGGAAGTTTAGTAGGAAAAGGTTGAAAAGATGGTTTTCCCAATTCCCCTAAGTCTGAAGATGCTCGCTGGAAGGAATAGTTTAATGCTATTCCAAGCCGACACTACTCAGGCATTCTACTACATTAAGGCTTTGAAACTGATGCACATCTCAAATTGTCAAAATCATCAAAGTTGTCTTGTTACCACTAGATTCTGCGTTTTAAAGAGTGGAGTTTACAACCCTATGTTACCCGAACGCAAATAACCATCGGCCAGTTTTAGTAAGTGGAGCGGAGTTTTACATGTATGGAGTTATTTCTGTTCCCGCTTTGATATTAGCCACGCGAACGCTGCTGGGATATTTTTGGAGGCGGACAAGTGTTTCGCTCTCGTAAAAGCGAAAATAGCTTTAATGTGCCTTTCGGAATGAAAACTCCGCAGCAGATCGTTGGTTCGATACGCTCTATACCGGGATTGGTTGAAAGGTACTATGAAGATATAGAGAACCTTTTCTTTGAAGATGGGCTATTAAAACAAGCAAACCGTGGGTTCTCTTAACACCTGGTAACATGTCACGTGATGTTTAGAAGTATTTGTACCTCTGCCAACCCCTTCTATTTTATATTTATATTTATTGTAATTTAATCAGAGACAGGCAGAGTATAGAAAACAAATTGCAATAGAAACACCAAACTATTTAAATGCGGCATCGAGGTAAACTTAGGCTGGTATTGATATTTACTAGCTAACGAGGTACATCTTTGTATTTTTTTCCTTTATACTGAAAATTGCTTGAAGCAGTGCCGTAAAACAAACACAAATTTTGTTGAAAAAAAACGTTGACTAGACTTCAGTATCGATATAATCTCGATCTATATTTTATTTCAACGCCAAATCTTAGAAAATCTTGCGTGTAGTGTCGGCTTAGAATAACACTACCCCATTTCTACCCGTGGGTGATCGTAAGAGGCGACTAACGGTATTGGGGCTTTATTTCACCATCTTTTCCCCACGCAACTTCCAAAAGTGGCTGAGGAATTTATAATTCCTTGGCTTTGGCTCCCCCTTCTAGGGAATTACAGCCGTGAGTATATGTATGTATGTATCTTATAAAAAGCGATATCCCCATTTAAACATAATCGTACATACATAAAATCACGCCAATAAATCCCAAAAAGTTGTAACCGAAGTTGTTGGTGATGGGTCTCCAACCGCATCGCCCAAAAATCCCTTAATAGCCCCATACCGTTAGTCGCCTATTACGTACACACCGGAAGAAATAGGGTAGTGCTATTCTAAACCGACACTACACGGCAAAATAAAGTATCGATGTAAACTATAAACATATGAGTATATTTCATATAAAAAATATTGCCTATTTTTGTGACATGACATAAGTAATGTTTACAAACACATGACAGTTTTGAATGCAATATCTAGGTTAGTGAACTAAACATACATCTTGAAATATTATCTTCGCAAATTTCAGTTTTGTGACAACGATAAATTATTTACTGTGTCGTTCTCGACTATAATAAACTAATTATTAAATTTAGGCTAAGGATTTAATATTTGTTGTATAGTTATATTTCCATACACACATACGACGTTAGTTCCCATTGGGGTAGGCAGTGACTATTGATGGCCACTTTATTATATTATTTATTTATTTTTCCACATTTACAATACCATTACAGAACAAGCCTAATTCGATATTGTAGTTTTAATATTTACATTCCATTGATTAATAACATAACATAACATAACATAAACGTTCACGCCGTTTTATCCCCGAAGGGGTTGGCAGAGGTACCAATACTCCTGAACTCACATGGTAAGCGCCATCTAGTTTCCTGAGAAGGTACCCACGTTTTGCTTAGACAGTGTACTCACGTGATAGGGGGCAGGCCTATCGCCGTTTTTGTACGAATACACTGTCACATGACTAAGTACAACTCAGCCATGTGGGTTTCCTCACGATGTTTTCCCTCACCGTTAGCAACCATGATAAATTAACCACACATATGACTTTAGAAAAGACAAATTGGTGTAGGCCCGTCCCAGGATTGGAACTCACGCCCTTCTGTTTTTCGGGCGGGTGTTCTTACCCACTGGACTATCATGTCGCTTAATAAAAACTAATTAACTAACAAAAATACAATTAGGTTACATTAAAACTTATAACTTATTTATAACATTTATAAATTAATTTACATTAAATATAATCAATTAACATTAAATATAATTACTTAACATTATTATAATTAATTAACATTAAATATTATTAACATTATATTTTCGTATTTTTTAATCTATTTTTTAAGTTATTTGCTTTATTGGGAGAATAGTTTAGAATATACCTTAATCCTTATATCAAATAGTATACTAAACAAGCGTTCATTTGTATTAAGCCTATAATAATACATTGGGCAACGCTGAAACATTTCCTTGTTAACGTAACAAAAGCATCATGTATATTTGAGTCGGCTTAACATCAAGAAAATCGACGGACCGCTAAATTGCAACTGTGCTATTTCTATTTTTGAAACTACTACGAGGGCTGCTATTTATGTATCCGGAATAAAAAAAAGAAACAAACATATATCAATTAATATGGTTTTATTGCTTCTCAAAATATTCGCCGCTCAGATCTATACACTTTTGCATGCGTTGAAACCAATTTTCATAGCACTTTTTCCACTCAGACTGAGGTATCTCCAAAACGTGCATTTTGAACGCATCGACTGCCTCTTCGCGGCTCGAAAAACGTTGACCACGTAATTTTTTCTTCACATTTGGAAATAAATAAAAATCATTGGGTGCCAAATCAGGGCTGTACGGCGGATGACCTGTCAATTCGATCTTTTGAGCTTCTAAAAACTGAGTTGTGACGGCCGACCTGTGACAGCTAGCATTGTCGTGATGCAGAATGATTCTACGTTGTCGGTTAGTCTTTCTTATTTGTTCAAAGACTTCCGGCAAACAAATGGTCGTATACCACTCCGAATTAACAGTTTTACGATTCTCTAAAGGCACTGTAGCTACATGGCCATTTATACCAAAAAAACAAGCGACCATTTGCTTCAATGTGCTTTTTGCACGAATAACTTTTGTTGGGTTCGGCTCATCTTGGAACACCCACACCGTGGACTGCTGCTTAGTTTCGGGGTCGTAAGCGTAGATCCAAGATTCGTCACCTGTGTAGATATTATAAACAGCTTTTGACGCACCACGGTTGTATTTTTTTAACATTTCTTTGCACCAATCGACACGAGCCTGTTTTTGATCAATACTCAAGTTGTGCGGAATCCAACGGGAGCAAATTTTTTTTACAGCTAAATGTTCATGAAGTATCTTATGTATGCTCGTCATACTAATGCCCAGAGATGCCT
Organism: Bedellia somnulentella; assembly: GCA_963576735.1. Taxonomy (NCBI): domain Eukaryota; kingdom Metazoa; phylum Arthropoda; class Insecta; order Lepidoptera; family Bedelliidae; genus Bedellia; species Bedellia somnulentella. The sequence goes on along the minus strand of OY755184.1, from coordinate 1,748,566 downwards.
CTATCTCACGATATGTAACATGACGATCTTGAGTTATTAGTTCCCGGACAGCATCGATGTTTTGAGGTACAACGACCGTTTTAGGGCGACCTTCTTTAATTTCATCAGTAAGCTTAGATCGTCCACGATTAAACTCGCTAAACCAGTGATACACAGTGGTCTTTGAGGGTGCTTCATCCCCAAAAGTCGAAGTAAGCTGATCGATGCACTGTTTTTGAGTTAGACCACGCCGAAAATCGTAAAAAATCATGGCACGAAAATGTTCACGAGTTAAATCCATGGTGGTGAAGACACGCAATTTTCAAAATGACGCTACGATGTGAAAACAATTGACAGTCACATAAAAATAAATGTATTCTAAAGCTAAAGAGTTCTATTTTTAAATGATGTAATTACTTTTTAAATTATTGTTCTGTAAGTGGCCAGTTCCGGATACATAAATAGCAGCCCTCGTATATTAATCATTTTTTGTTTCGCCGATCGCATGTGTTAGAAAGAGAAGTGAGATGGGGTGAAGGGGGTTTCGTCCTTCAACACTGGACTTTCCATCGCAGTTTATTTTAGTCTGTTGCGGTGGGGATGGTGCTGTTACACGCGCTCGTTTTATTGAGTATTGGTTATTAGGGATGTTAAACATTTAACTGCCTACGGTTGTCATAAAAAATAGATTGTCGCACCTTCTGATTTTGGTTACAGACTTACAACTTTAAAGTAGCATGGCGAAATGAAGAAGCGTTCGTTATTGGTTTTCGTATTATGTCCTGGAAATCTTTTGCAAATAACTAATTTCCGGATCATTTTACACCATGCATGCACTAGTCTAGCACTAGAATTGAAATTAAAGCACAGTCTATAAATAACAAACATACATACATATACTCACGGCTATAAATCCCTTGAAGGGGCAGCCAGAGCTAGAGAATTAGAAATTCCTTAGCCACTTTTGGAAGTTGCGTGGGGAAAAGATGGTGAAATAAAGGTCGTTGGTGATGGGTCTCCAACCGCATCGCCCAAAGACACTTAAAAGCCCCAATACCGTTAGTCGCCTCATACGTACACCCACCGGAAGAAATGGGGTAGTGCTATTCTAAGCCGACACTACACAGCTAAATATCTATAAAAAAATAAATTCATAAACTGGCACCTCTCGAGTTACGTACCAAATTTTGCGTAGTCGCATCATTGTCTACGATATGCGTAGTCAGCTACGGTATTCGTAGTCACATAATAAATAGAAGTATTTTTCGTTTAACTACGGTATCGGCTCTGAAAATAGTTCAGAATTAACTACTTTAGCATATTATTTCTTCTCTAAAAATAACCATAAGTGATTGTTTGACTCAATCCGAGATTAAACTAATCTTCTCTGACAGCTTGACTACATATAGGTGACCTAAAAGAAGGTAAAGTAGATCCATCGTTAAAATAGTTTTCTACAGTAGACAGTTAGTGGTATCCACTTTTAGGAGCAGATCCTCTTAATTTGACAGGCTGTGACGGCGATGAGAATATAAATCTGGATTTAGTACTTGACTGACACAAGTAGACTAACCCGGTTTAGTGTTGTTTGTCAGCTTTTAATTGATAGAAACTTTTATGTTCTGACAGATCTCTTTGTATGTTTAAAACATTGAAACGAGCTTTTACTATGAATAATAACTAATACAAAATTTAAATAGACTACCTACCAATACGAACTGGAATGAAAATAAATTATTCCGAGAATAGACTGCCGCAATGAACAGCCCCAACCATTGACAATATTTGTGCATAACAATTCAAGGGTGTTTTGAAACAGCAAAGTATATGATTAATAAGTTATATTCTATGATCAGGATTGTTTAAACAAAAATGAGTCTATAAAACTAGATACCGATATACAGAAAATACCATATTTCTATTATTTGTATTTGTTTCTAGGGTAAACATAGTAGTATATGACTATTTAATACCAATTATGTTGACATGTGTATTGACATGTGTATACAGGGTGTAATTGTAATGACTGTTTTCCTTGAAAAGTATGATTAATTATCACGTATAGAGGCAGAATTCGTTAAAAAAAAACACACTTATTTTTTTTCAAATTTTGTTAAAATTTGCACTAAGAAAGTAGTACTATTGACACCAACACGCTCAATGTATGCGTGAAACGCGATGACAAGGCGGGCAACTCAGCTGACAGCTGCGACCCGCTGTGACCTTTAACCGGCGGCCAAATCAAATCAAGGCCAGTAAAGTAATCAATCGAACTTAGCTTCTAATATCTTCTTATTTTTTACATGTTATTATTTGACATGATAAATTTGAATAACACTACCCCATAGTTAATACTGCGTTGGAATGCGGCAGTATGTTCAGAGAAAAATTCATAATTCGTAAACATCGATCGCCGCGAAATTCAAAATCTGCATGTATCAACAAGTCGGGCGGGCTTGTCGGCATTACATCAAAGGAACAGTATTAGTACTAAGTTAGTTGTTTGTAGCTCATTGTGTTTGTGCCGCTTATGATTGGATGTCACTTTGATTTTTCGCATTAATTTTCGGAGTGTGAGTTCAGTTTTAGTATCTTGTGTTGTGATTGTGTTGAGTAAATATGGCGTACACGAACCAGCAAAGTTCAGTGTTGGTGTTTTATAATGTTAATTCTCAAAATGTTCTGCGTTTTGCGCAAATAAAGGTGATAGCCCGGATCTGCCACTGCCAATCAAAACGGGGTGAGTTATTTTTATTCGTATTCTTTAGTTAACTGTGATAGAGTACAGATACACCCGTTTAGAGCCCTTTAGCCCCGAGAGAGTTTAGTAAACACCAAGAACTCCTCCAATTTCGATGTCGGTTAATGAATGAATAGGTATCTCTTGCGCACTTTATTTTATGCCACGTAAATGCATCGTTTCGAGGGTCTCTATTTGTTTTTAACTTTATTATCTTACGCTCATGAAGTACATACATTACATACATACTCACGCCGTTACTACCCTTTGGGGAGGCAGAGATGTAAAGTAAAACAAAAATAGCGGTAGCTGATTATTTAGGACGACAGTTTTGTTATAATCGTCGGTGTTAATTAATAGAGATAGATTTTTTACATACATATTCTCACGCCATTAGTTCCCATTGGGGTAGGCAGAGACTATCGATCGCCACTTCGTACGATCCTGGCAAACCTCTCTAGCTTTGTTTACATCCATCAATCGTTTTACTTGAAAATGTTTGAATTACACTACCCCATATTTAATACTGGATTGAAATACGAGGCTACTAAGACCACAGCCTCACCAGGCGCGGCGATAAGTTCAAAGAAAAATCAAACATAGTCGCGAAATTCAAAGAAATTTTGCATTGCTGTCATAGTGCGGTTTATACGGTCACGAGCAAGTGTGCGCAAGACTAGATGGTCACATGACGCGCCCGCTGTTCTCTGTGTGGGTGAGACATTATACGGGTAGGAGTGTGTGCGCTAGGCTAGTGTAGATAACCACAGTTTTCCATCTGATGGAGAAAGTAAGTTTTTCTGCTAAAGCGGTTTTAATCTTTTTGTTTATTTCATATGGTGGATATTAAGCATTAAACTTTAATATACGAATTAATATTGAAGTAACAATCGCCGTCAAACTAACACGCTGTATAATTTCTTCAATTATGCCTACCTCTAATACTAGAAAATTTGTAAGCTGAGCATTGTAATGAGAAATTCCTAGGCCACTTTTGGAAGTTGAGTGGTGCAAAGATGGTAATAATAAATAATTGTTTAAGTTCCAGTGGTTAATTCAAATACGACCCAAAATTCGTGTAAAGTTAATGCAGACGTATTTGTGTACAGAAACTTCAATGTAATTAAACAAGCCACAATATGTTGGTGTGCAATATAACAACGTCAATGAATAGTTTAACAGTACCATTTCTATTTATAGAGGGTAATATTGAAAACGTTTTGTCATATCGAGGAATGGCGTCGAAGTGGAACGAATGTAGGTCACCGTGTCGCGCGGCACGAACTATGGTTTTCATCTGAAGTTATTTATTGGGGAACTTTGCATGGTTGTACTGAACTTTTGCTGAATTGATATTGTATGTTTGTTTTTAAGACTTACTCAACGGTTTGTCAACTTTGTTTTTATAGGTAAAATATATTAATTATAATATGTTTTATGTAGCTTTGTTTATAATTTATTAAAAACGAATTTTTGTACCTTTACCAGGATGTCTATAATTTACAAATGTTTAACATTTGTATATTATTAATTTATTTTTGACAAACAACAGACACAGACTAAATACATTATTTCTAATTAAATTACATGGTGAAATCAGTCTGTAATATATACGTAATATATGTTATACTCGTAGCATTATTTCTTTGTTTCACTATTTTAACATTAAACTTAAAGTAAACTATATCAAGTTTCACCAGACACACAACAGTTATCAAACTTAGCTATCAACTACCATTAAATACCTTGACCTGTACCCTGTCTATGAAAATTATAAGAATTATCTGGTGGAATCAAAATGGTGACCTCATTTTATTAACCTAAATCAGTCGGAGTATATTACCAAGTACGACAAGGTCTCCCGGGACCTCTATTTTTAGACCGTGCCAAAAATAACTGAAGGCTTTCGTTTTCCGTCCCCGCCCTCGCCCCCGGCCTACACCCCTTCGCGGCTCTGCGCTTAGCCATTGTTTGATTTGTCCTGTTTAATATCTAGGTTTTTAAAGTTACCTAAGCAGAATTAAAGGTATTAACTATGAACTGCATTGTTGCATGCATTTATATAGTAGAAACAATATATCGCTGTGGAAAATGTTAGTGGTATTGAATTATTCCTACGGCTTGTATGAGAATATTAATGAATGTAAACTAGCCTCCTGGCAACCGATCGCCAGTTTCTGAACGAGGGTAGTTTGAAAGCATAGTCTCTGTCTACCCCAATGAAAACTAATGGCGTGAGTATATGTATGTATTGTATCGCTCGATTGTAACTGATACTATCTGTTTACCCTTATTTGCCTGTTTGGTGTTTGAAATCGGTACTATACAATAAAGCTTAGGTTTTACGAATATATTGAATCATTAATTATTTAGTGTTGAATGTTTCACTTAACACAATCAATACAGCTAGTTAGCTGTATAATTTTACAAAATTTTTGTGTCTTTAATCGTACTTCTCCGTAGAAACAATATTTTATGTAAAGGCAATATTTCAGACACCGAGTTAAAATGTCAGACTTGCTAGGATTAAAATGTTGAAAATATAACCTGCTTAATTTCCAGATTTTTATCATATATTACTGTAGATACTTAACAGCACAAAATATTATACTCATGCCAAAACTTAGTGATAAATTACATAAAACATTTAAAACAAATATAATGCCCGCAAAAAATCTTTACCTTTTTTGTTACACTGCAAATAGTTAAAACTAATTATGTAATGTACCTTACCGCGTTGCAATTGCAACCAATAATACATTTTCTTCTCAAAACTTCAATACACAATGCGGCACTATTTTTGTTACACTCGTAGACACCGAACGAAGGAGAGCAAAACAAGGCATACTTAGCGCCTTATTTTTACTACCATACTTTTTAGACAGTCACTATGTATCTTACCTATGTACTAGTCTATGTATGTGTGTATTTACCTTCCATATATGTTCGAAATTCCATTAAAATAAACTCACAATCCACAACAATAGTAAAATCTGACACAGTTGTTTTGTTCCCCCCAGAGATGGCGCATGAAGCGGCAGGCGGGCCGAACGGGTCGCCGCAGCCGCCGCCGTCGCCGCCGCACGTGGCGCGCCTGCCCATGGTGGCCGACACCAGCTTCCACCATCAGATCATGCAGGTAATTATCTACTTCATCCTATCATTAATGCTAAATTTGTAAAAGGTATAGACAGTCTCATGGAGACGATTCTGTAGGCTGAACTAGTTGGTCAGCTGACTTCTGGAAAAGCGGATGTTGATAGAGATATCGAGGCAGTTCTGATGATTATATTAGGAGGTATTGGTGTCGATTTTGTTGGGGTTTTTAGATATTGTGCCTTCTGCATCTTTAGCAATATTTTAATTTGTCACAGGCGAAATGTTGCAGATGAATTTAGATGCACTATAGTTATACCGCTTTTATTATCAGTGGTCAGTATTCCTCAAAACCATTTTATGTATGCCTCAGAGTTATACCTGCAGTTGTACTGTGATGATTCAGCATCGTTCTGGATATACATGGTACCCTTAATCACAAATTAACTTTGTTTTAAATCTGCTTATGGCGTTGCTTTTATGATCATCCGGAAACCATTTGCCTAATAATCATTGAATATATTAGGCTTTTGAGAATTTAAAGATTACTTATAGTAGTAAAAAAAAATGGATTTTTGGGCGATGCGGTTGGAGTCCTATCACCAAAAACCTTTATTTTACCGCCTTTTCCCCACTCAACTTCCAAAAGTGGCTGAGGAATTTATAATTCCTTGGCTCTGGCTACCCCTTCTAGGGAATTATAGCCGTGAGTATATGTATGTATGTATGTATGTTATAGTAGTAGTACTTATGAATATTTTTGCTTAATGAAATTCTACGAGTCCGAGTCACAAGGTCATCAGTGGTTAATCCTATTTAGTCTCCACAAATATTTTATAACCTACTGGCGCAGTTTCGTGTTCAGCGTTGTTCTATTGCATGTTGTTCAGCCTCATTTGAATATCTATTTGTGGAACTGCTTTGTATTTTTCAATGATAATTACACGGTTCATTGTTTTCACGGTATACAACGCTTGTTGTGGTTTAAAGGTGTTGTGAATAGAATCTTTCATGTTTTCTTCATCTTCAAACTTGGTTAACTCTGTTAAGTTTGTATTTTCCTGTTGAGTATATTTAAGATCAAAATATCAAAATCCATAATCTAACCATCCATGAGTATATGCCCGATGGGAACACACCCTGACCTTCGCCGCAACAACGCGAGCATCATCCATCTTGTTTGAAAAGTCGAGCACGCCGGCGTATTTATAAAAACACACCGCGCACCGGCTAATTATATCTTGCGATGTATTTAGCGGCCCCGAACTCGCTGTCCGGTTATATTTACACTGCGCACACGTGTTGCTGCTACCACTTGCGCAGTGGCAGCGGTCCGCCGGGAATGCCAATCAATATTGGCACTATGCAAACGCTTCATATCTTCATTTTCATTTTGGAGCTACATTCCTTTGCAGCGGCTGTGTACAGTACAAGCCAATATTCAGGCAGATATTGATGCATCAGAAATCTGCAGTTATAGATCGCTAGCGTTTGTTGTTGATCATCCGTAGGTTTTATTACTGTATTATGTAAATAGAAGTGGCACACTAAATCGCAATTTTATGAATGAGCAAAGGTTGGTTGTAGTAGCAATGTATATTTAAGTTGTCGAAAAGTCATGTAAACTGTTGTTATGAAAACTTATAATGTGGATTTAATATAAAACCTACGACAAAGCATTTAAATGATATTTATATCAAAATGTATTTAAGACCACTTAATGATCAGAGTAAACAAATCAAACATTGCTTCCGTAGAAATTGGAATCTCACACAAATTTTATTTATGGATTTCTCCTAAATCGGTCCAATTATCTATAAATGGATAGGGCTGGGTTTAGCTGTGGAATATATTATGATGTTGTTTCGAGCAAACAGCTGGAATTGGTTCGTGAGATTCGAATGCTAATCAAATTCTCAGAAACAGCTAATGGATTTGATCCATCAATCTCACAAATAGTTTTAGCGTTTATCGGATCTCGGATGCTTGTTTCTATTTCTAATATTAATGCTGTTGGAAGGAGTCCAAATGTCTGTCAATTGTTCATATCAACGTCACCGGTCTAATGACAAACTGGCTGATATTCTCGTGTTTGTATCTGTCTGTAATGCAAGAAAATAAACATTGCTGTTGTACAGAGGTGTCCCTCAAGGGATAATTTTAGATTTCAAAAATATGAGCCACTCGAAGTTAATTTATTGCTTCTTGAAATAACGCTCATACCTGAATTAAAACAGAATTGTGGTTTTTAAATCTACATGTCAGCTTATTAAATTACTATAGAAAATAGTTGTTGCTAGAAATTTGACATCATCATTTCTAAGTTATTATTAATGCCTGTAACTTGAATAAAATTCTTGATCCCAAAAAAACTGAACTAACTGTTCTTAATCAACTCTTTGCCGAGTTGCATAGAAACGTAAATTAATAAGTCAGAAAACTTTCTGACATTGAAATATTTGGAGAAATTATATTTGAATATGCGTTTCGGATCCTACCGCCGTGTCCAGAATTTGCGTCCGCCCACCGCGCTGCGCAAAACATCCGTCCACGCGGCTATTCCGGGACGCGCATACCGCCATCGCGTGCCGCTTTTTATTTATCTTTTTCACCATCGTTCCCGAAATAATTGCGAATGTCTGCGGGAACGCATATAGAATTATAACTTCTACTGGTTTCTGTGTGCTAGCTGACATCCGCTGAAAATTTTGTTGGATTCATTGCTGTTTTCGTCGTATTGGTTTTGACTTTTTAACTGATTTTGTTAGTTCATTGGTGCCTTAAGTACTACCGTGTTTAGATATATTTGTTGAAAAAGGTCTTAGTTTGATTGTTCTATTAGTGTCGGATTGTCGAATTTTCACTATTTCTGTTAGTTCATTAAGACCTGTAAACCGCTTTTAGTCTTTGTTTGACGGTTCTGAATTATTTTATGATTGATGCAACGATGATTTGGAATCTAAACGAAAAGGTAAGTGGCTTTCACAGAGCCTAATACAGATTTTTAGCCATGTGTTTTATTCATAAGATTCACGTAATGTTCACGTATTAAAGTAATGTTGTATGTTGTCCATCAATATCAAAGAAATATACACTTTTTATAAAATTAAGACTTAAATACAACTAGATGTTTATTCCATCGATAATTTGTGCCTTTTTCGTTATATATTACTTTTTCTAAGAATTTTCTAAATTTATCTCTCTCGTCATCAGAATCAGAGCCCAAGAAAGAACCATATCGCCGAGAGGGCGAAACAGTCGTTAGAGAATAATTTCCTGCTGCAAGTGAGTGTACCATGACTTATGTTAATAACAAAACTCCAGTTAATAATCTGATCTTCGTAATATTTGTCACTTCTAACCTTAACCCGTGGTTATTTTACGAGCAATCATAAATCAACATTTTTCAGAATGTTTATTGATGATTGAGTAAATAGTTTATGATGTGAACGTAATTTCAGACCAAGCGTATCAAGATTGAATCGATTTTGAATTGTGACGATAAATAAATTGTTCATAGAATTAAAATATAAATGAAAAATTTAACGAAACTAAGTCAACAATCTAACGTCATTTAAATCTTTTTGTTCATGAAAACCTCATGAAAACCATTCTTTATTTATTAGTAATAATCTAACGTCAGTTGATCCATTTATGATGTGATTGGTCGTGTAAAATTGGCCGACTGGACATCATTAAAAAAGACGTGAATGTAAGTTTAGCATTATGCGGAGGGAGGTTAGCGGTTTAATATGTTTTTCCGAATACTGTGCCTGCAAGTGCCACATTGACAAAATAATCCCAATAATATCCTTAGCACCTATAAATTTAAAATTCTATCAATTCTTAAGATGATATTTTTGCTGGAGTATTACGAATTAAGATCAATCTCGTAACTAACATCTTAAATACTCGTACTTACATTAATTGAGGTCATGATACGAATTTTACTCCATATACACACATGGTCGTTGGTTATAAAATACCCAAATGGTTGCACTCTACAGTTACATTGTCTTTTTATGATTTTATCACGGCCAGCTCGTAAAGTTTCAAGATTTTATACGTAATTATTTACTTAGTAGTTTTTAGCTTTATGCATATTTCTCGAAAGCATTATGAGTGATTTCAGTGATGAAAAACTAAATGTTATCAAGTTCCTCTGGCTTGATTTGTAATAATGTAATCAAGCTTATTGTAGGATAGCAGGCTGCTCCCCACCCAGTTTTGCATCAGTATCGCAATGCGTTTAAACATCCGTCATATAATGTTACTAACATCATCTTTTACTTTTATGAGATAATGAAAAAGAAATGATTTAACGTAACCCAATAAATAAATCCGTCCATTTTGTTCTTATTTTCCCACATGTTCCACCCGTGTTGTGGGCAAGGGGAAAACAAAAGATAATTTCCTCTGAATACAGATCAGTTGGATGACAGATAAATTAAGTAATATAGGTAACTTTTAATACTCAAATTGGGTGCTATCTTTCATTGACCGAAGGTGACTGTTCCTATTTGATTAGTATATTCTACAGTCTTGGGAACCGCAGGCTGATTTACAAAGACTCAGAAACGTTTCTATTATACATTAGTTTAGAATGTACCTCTGCATACCTAGTATGAGCAACCCTTTAACTAGATATCGCGTGGTCTTAAACAGCTATCTCTTTCGCGCTTACTTAGAATCGTATAATGTCATTTCATTGTAACCGATAAAATAGCGCTCAAGCTAAGCTAGAAGAATATAAGAACATTTCATAAAGTCGTGATGTCCGCTGCAACAAAAAAACTTGCCGCGATAGTTCTGGCATGTCTGTCTGTCATCAGTCGAGTAGTTACTGCACTGCCACGTCTAATAATACAGTCTACTAATACAGATGGTACAGTGACATACATCACCGTTGGAAATAGAAGGGTAGACTGAATATAGAAAGCCTACCATCAATATATGGGAAACTTTCTGATTTATTTGAAGAGACTATAATATGACTTCAACATAAGACGATGATTACAAAATGAAGACTTTCTTATTTGGCTTGGTGTGGAAATGATGTAATTAACAGTGAAATAACACTTGGCAAAGCAATAAAATGTTTACTAACAATGAAAAGCTGTTATGTATGATATATTATATGTAAAGTGCACTTATTACTGAATTATTGCCGGTTCTTATATTTCTATATATTATCATCTTTTCAGCTCGTAAAGTTTCAAGTTTTTAAACATAATTATTTACTTAGTAGTTTTTTGCTTTATGTATATTTATCGACAAATTTTTGTTTTTTGTACATACATAAATATACTCACGGCTATAAATCCCTTATATAAAAAATAAGTAAGTAAATAGTAAAAGTAAAATAAGTATTATGAAAAATTTTATTTGAATTAAAAAGCATTTTTTAAAGTCAGGACATATATTTTTTGCTAGATCCAAATATAAACATATAACATAACATAACATAAACGTTCACGCCGTTTATCCCCGAAGGGGTTGGCAGTGGCACCAATACTCCTGAACTCACATGGCAAGCGCCATCTAGTTTCCAGAGAAGGTACCCACGTTTTGCTTAGACAGTGTACTCACGTGATAGGGGGCAGGCCTATCGCCGTTTTGAACGAATACACTGTCACACGACTAAGTACAACTCAGCCATGTGGGTTTCCTCACCGTTAGCAACCATGATAAATTAACCACACATATGACTTTAGAAAAGACAAATTGGTGTAGGCCCGTCCCAGGATTGGAACTCACGCCCTTCTGTTTTTCGGGCGGGTGTTCTACCCACTGGACTATCATGTCGCTTATAAACATATATAATTCCAATATTTTTTTTCAATTACTTTTCTACTAGGAAACTTCATAAGTATTTTCTTGTATTATATTTTAATTTTTCGGTGAACCGCGAGTAGTATCGTATGACTATCATATGATACCGAAATTTCGGCATAACTTTATACATGCGTAGGTATAAATAGAGTACTTTACGGAACCCCCTTACCTCGCTTTGATTCCTAACTGCCGAAAGTCAAAGATTACCGCGACCACATTACTTAAACTAAGATAGATTGCAATTGTCAATGAGGAAATAGTTGAATTAATTTCGATTTGGTTACGCAGATACTATTGGGGGCAAATTTATGCGAGTATATACGAAAAGATGTACGAACGTAAGAAATGCGACATTTATTTATACATTTTGGTGTTATTCTAAAAGCTAACTGGTGCCGACAGAATTGCCGACTAACAACTACGTAGATGTAGAGAACGTCAAAAATTATCTAGGTGATATTTCTGTAGTTGTGTAGCATAGAATAATAAAGAGTACCCAGAATCCGCTCACGGCCACATCGATAGTCCTATTTCATTGGTTTCTCTTGCATATCAACGCAACGCACCCGCACTCAGTCGGTTAGAAGCTTTGCAAAGCTTTGCTTGACAAGCCAAAACAGCTCCACAAAAAAAAATGAAGACTTGCGTACTTCCAACTTGTCGAAATAGAGTAAATATCAAAATTAAAGGACTGGGAAACACGTTTTACCGGTTACTATTGTTTATTTCCACATATTTTCGATGATTCAAAGCTATTTTGTTTTGTGTACATTATGAATTTTTATACGCCGCCATGTCAGTGTTGCAAGCGGAAAATATTCTTTTTCTTAAATTTTCAACAAAATAATAACGCGTTTAGATAGAAATTCTAAAAGAATGTGTTTAAATAAAAAGAGCTCTACTCATTGACATTTGCAACTCCACCTGAACAGCCTATTGCAGTTGTTCTTCTTATTATAGATTAAATGAATAGATTTTCTGATTTAGTAGTTAATTTTAGCAGTGTCGGCTTAGAATAGCACTGCCCCATTTCTTCCTATGGGTGATCGTAAGAGGCAACTAAGGGTATTGGGGCTTTTTAAAGGATTTTTGGGTGATGCGGTTGGAGACCCATTACCAAGAACCTGTACTACAATCTTTATTTTACCTTATTTTACATTTTTTTCCCCTCAAATTGCAAAAGTGGCTGAAGAATTTCTTATTTCGAAGGTCTGGTTACCCTTTCTAGGGATTTATAGCCGTGATTATGTATGTATGTAGTTAATTACTAAAAGGTGTTGCTAACTGTTTTCCTTTCCTTATCAAATAATTTACGAGAATTTGGCGATATATGTTTTACCTTGCAACATTGAAGGGCGTGAAGTGCAGTGAGAGCGGGGGGATTATTGGACCATTTTGTCAAACCGATTTGTACTGACAACGGTGTCTGGAGGATACTTACGCCCGATTTCTGAATTGAGTATTCCAGCTGAGAACAACTTAAGTATCGTTCTGTCGCATTGAAATCTTAACAACGGAATGAGACAAAATGATACTTAAGTCGTTCTCAGCTTGAATACTCAATTCAGAAATCGGGCGTTAGTTTGTGTTGTGTAGGGTAGTCTTAGAAGAGCACTAGCCTTTTTATTCCCGCGAGTGTTGTAAGAGGTGACGTAGGGTATTGGGGCTTTTTAAGGGATTAATGGGCGATGCGGTTGGAGACACATCAGCGATAAAACAGCCTTAATTTAAAATCTTTTCCCCACCCAACTGTCAAAGGTGGTAAAAAAAAATATATAACTCTGAAGCATTGGCCATCCCCTTTTGGGATTAATAGCCGTGAGTGTATGTATTCTTATTGAAAACTTCGCAGCTAAGTGTTTAACAAGTTATAAATAGCTGAAGTGATATTATAATCTAGCAATTATTGATAATTGGTGTTTAATTAACAATGGTTATTGTATTAACACGCATTGATCACTAACAATGTGCTATAAATAGCCGTGTTTCATAGCTGAGTACTAAGAATAGTATTTCCCACTTATTTACTATGTAGGAAGTATATTTTATTGTGAATGTATTAACATACAAGGCATTTTTAGACTAAATATAACAAAATAACAGGAAATATTTTGTAATGCATGAAGCAAAAAGAAAAACAGTTAAATATAAAGTCATATTAAAAACAAAATATCATTTTTTCCCGCAAAATGTAATATAATAACAATTATCAAAAATTCTTCGTAATAAAGTTCCTTTACTGTTTTAATTTAATTACCTTCGAGAAGAGGCTCTATCGGAGTCTGAAGTGCTCTAAGGAGCTTAAGATGTTGTAGGTTAATGACCTCAGAAAGAAATACTAATACGGACATGCCATTTAATATAAAATATATATTTTAAAATCGAATGTCATTTACTAATGATTATTGCTGTTTGCGACAAACTATACAGCATAATGGAAAGGAATCCATAACACAAGCAAATGGAAGACGGGAGTAGCAATTATAAATACAAAGAACTCAGTTAAAAGACCTGAAATGCTAAATATTATAAGTTGAAGGGTTACACATAATAAAGATTATTACTTACGTAATAAATAATTTTCATAGTTTAAATTGAATCTACTTTATCGAAAAAAAATTGTTTTAGAATTTATTGAGGTTGAACCAAGTTTAGCCATTTTAAGTTTGTTATTAATCAAAAGCACTTTTAGAACGAACAGCTTTATAAAATTACAATGTCACATGATTAATTCTGAAAACATGCTAAGGACTTAAATTACTAGATGCTATCCGTACCCCTATTCAATATTTTGAGCATAATAAAAATATTTCAAGTAATATGAAAACTGAGAATCATTACCCGGTGTCTAAACGCATGTATCACAGTAAACTTGATGTGTCCTTGTGTGTAAAACCGACAGCTGTTAACGGTGGACGTATCTTTGCAGCTGAAGAAGCAGCAGCAGCTACAGCAGGAGATCCTGCTGCAGCATTTCCAGCAGCAGCGCCAACAGCTGGCAGAGCAGCATGAACAGCAGCTCAAACATCATTTGAAGGTCAGTGCCGTTGGTAGAATTGATGTCTTCATAAAAATCATGTGGGCAAGGTGGGCATGCCCACAACCCTAATTAACTTGCAGCCATATACTTTCGTGGTCTATTAGAGCTACAATAAGTGGGCTGACTTGGAATTGGAAGTTTAGGTAGCTATGCCCACAACCTAAATTGAGGGCTGGATTATTGGAGGAAAATTTAGATAACGAATTGATAACGATAAATTATAAAATATAAGTTATTTGAGGTTTTCTGCTGACGAAACTAGTATTATATCGGATACAGATCGTTTGATAATTAATTTATTTGATGAATAAAACTAAAACGAGGTTACCCTAACTATAATCGAAATTGATTTAAAATGAAGAAAATTTATCAGTTAAAAACGTTTAAAATTAAATGCATTCCAGTATACCTAATTAAACTGACAGCCTTTTTAAACCTCCGACAAGTTTCAAAATAACATTCTCAGAACACCTTATATCGGGAATTTCAGGAACACTAATTAAACTCGTAAACTCTTCTGTGTATTTCCGTAACCGAAGTCGTGAAACCAAATCCATGTTTATAGGAAACACATCAGTTAGATCGCCGATACGGAGCCCAACTATAACTGTCTTTACTAATCAAACTTCGCCGTCCAAAGCAGGAAGTGTTAAACTAAAATAACGAGCATTCAATACAGACGCGACTATAATAAGCGTATATATGTGTAATATTTATTAATAAACGAGAGCTGATACGAAAATAACGTGATCGACTTTTTGAATCGGTATCAACATATAATTTTGTACGGCGGTGTATATTTTGGCGACGACGCAAATAGAACGTACGCCGTAACGCGGTCTCCATGCGACACTGACAAATGCACCTGAGTTTTGATATAATACTCGGCTCTGATGTATGACACTGCAATTATTAATTTATAAACGAATTTTTGTCGTTAACTAGCCAGAAAGATGACCACTATTTATCTTAGCGCTTTTTCTTATGAACATTTGTTTATGAATAGTCTTCAGTGGGAAACTTGAATTAGATTGATATCATAATTGTCATTTTAAACTTTTCGGGGTTTTTATATGAATCAATTAGATATGGATGAATGAAGATGAGGATAAGACAGGGGACAACTAAAGGATCTTTGTCTTTTTTAAGTATATTATAATTTCACCGTATTTTATCCGAACATCCAAATATCGGCGATAGGCCTGCCCCCTATCACGTGAGTACACTGTCCATGCAAAACGTGGGTGACAAAGTCACGTGATGTTCAGAAGTATTAGTACCTCTGCTAACCCCTTCGGGGATATTCGGCGTGAACGTTTATGTTTATGGTTATGTTATCCAAATATCACTTAACAGTCATCGCTACACCTTTTGGTTGATAGCCAACTATAGACGTAAAGCTTTTAACACGTTCTGTGAAATAATATATTTTTTTTATAAAATTAATTTCTATATGAAACTTTAGAAAATATCGACTGATCATTACGTATCGCACATTAGGGTCACGAAATCTGTGTAACATATAAATAAACTCCAGTTGTGGGAGCAGCAGAAGGCGTTAGAGGAGGCAGCGTTGCGAGAGGCCAGAGAGGCGCGAGAGGCACGGGAGAGGCACGAGCGGGATCGTGTGGAGCTCATGAGGAAGAAGGATAAGCATGAACATAGTGCTAATGCTTCTACGCAGGTCAAACAGAAGTTACAGGTATGTTCTATTGAAATACAAGCTTTCAGTTTTAGGCTTTCTTTTTTAGCGGGTTAATGAGTCTAGATTCCCAAAACTTTTATCAATTTCACCTCTACATAGGATACAGATTTATTTATTACCCTTAATATTTTCCAGGAGTTTCTGAAGAAGAAACAAGCGGCTGCCAGCGCAAACGGTACTGTGCCGGGATCTCCTTACAGAAATTGGTGAGAATAAAGAACATCTACTTTATACCTGTCTTAACTACAATAGTAGCATTCGTAAAATATTTCTTGCGTTAGTTGTATCTTTAATTGTAGATGAATAAAAATGTATACCTGTCTCATTTATAATGGCTTTCGTAAACTATTCTTGATAAACGTTTTAATTCTAACGCATAAGTGGTTCTTTTGACTTGAGTATTTTTTCTAAAAACATACATTAATCAATTTAAAAACCTTCCAGGGGCATAGTAAAATCATCATCAGGTGAATCCATAACGTCAGCGTGCGCGACGTCCCCGCACCCGTACCGGCTGACGGCGCCGCTGCCGCCCGCGCTGGCGCCCCCCGCCGCGCCCGCCCCCTCCGACTTCCCGCTACGGAAGACCGGTATGTACTCGCTGAATACTACCGCGGGAGCGTGGATTTGATGTTGTGCGGATGTTTGTTGATTTAGTGTTTTTTTAACTAATTGTTTGATGTCTCAGACTAACAGATTGAAATTACAGATATACTTGTCACCAAACTACAACTTGACAATCCAAGTTCTAGTTTGTATCAATATAGTGCATAGAAAAAATGGCAGACCTACAAAAGAACAGAAATGTTTTACTTTCAAATTTGCACTTCGCTATTAGTTGGTTTTTTTCGTTAGTTTGCACATTGAGAATGATGTGTGTTGCAGTACATATAGTATTTTTACTTATAATTTTGAACTAATAAAAAGAAGATAAATAATGGAATGAAAAATTTCGCACTGGAAGCCATTGACACTGTAGCTCAATTGGAAGTGCGACTGGGGCGTATACCCGAGGTCGCGGGTTCGAACCCCGCCGGTGTCAAAATTTTTCTTTCCTTAATTTTTCTTTTATTTATTAGTGATCCCCCACATAAGGTTTTCATGTTAAAAACATTCAAATTATATAATTATGAAATAGTTTTTTTTAACATGAGAAATTACTGCTTCTCCTATGTTAGAAGAAGAAGAAGAAAAAATTTTTATTCAAAAAGTAAGAACACACTTACAAAGTACTTATGACCTAAACATGATATAATTTAAAAAAAAAAACACTACACTTAACACAAATACACTTACATCTTTAAACCAACAAATACACCACATCATTAAAAACAACAAAACCAACATGCCTACAATGAAATCTTCACAAAATAACTACAACGATGGTATAAAAATCACAGCCAAATGATAAATAGAAAACGTTTATTTGCTGCCAGTCGCACATGAACATGTAAATATTTTTACAAAATAAATGAAGGTAAAAAAAATCATTTAACAATAACATATAAACAACAGTGTTGATATCACATAATGCGCGAAAACAACAAAATGGCGTCTGACTCAGCGTTGTCGTTGTGAGTTTTACCTCACAACACTGATTTTCAGTCAGCGCCAGACTTGTAGTGACATACGGACCTTACATAAATTTAATTCACTACAGCCAATTGATTGTAAAACATAACAAAAAAAATAAATAAAAAATGATCAGTGCTAAAATGTGCTGATTACATAAATACATACACAAATATAATAAGTGATAAATATAAAAGTATAAAAATAAGATATTTTAGTACTTACATACTGAATAAGAATACAAATCATATATAGGAAATCAATAATAACTTCAATAACAAATACGTTCGTTATATATCTGTACACAAAAATTACAACTTATAATATGAATTAGTAGGTATATTTATACTAAATACATGCATACTATAAAATTAAAATAATTATTGAAAAAAAAACAGCATAAACTAACTAATTACGTCTATGTACGATAAGATATTAAAATCAGTAAATTATTTTTACATAAATAATAAGTATATTATTATTACATAACTATATAAAATACAAATTATTAAAAGATTTTAATACAGTTTATTAAACGATTTTCAATTATAGAACGCAAACAGAATCCGCAATTTTATATTATTTACGAAGCATAATGGATTAATAAGTAGGAATAAAATACATGACAATATTATTTTTTAGACCCGGAATAAATACAGATCGGCATAAATCATTTTGAAAGCAAAGAAATTCACAAGCAAATGATGTTCAAATCATTTACTCTCACTATTAGTTCTTTAACTAGACCCCTTACATTCTTTGAATCTAGTTTAAAAAAATATGTGATCTTTGGCTTTCCTCTGTTGAAGATAACCTAGTACCGAAGCAATAATTAAATATCCAGTTTGAAATACTTTACTATAAACGATCCCTCTTAACCTAAATACAAAATCGAATAGTCTTATAACAAAGTGTATTGCATCCGCTAAGCTAAGCTAATCCGCATGTGTGTGATGAGTGTAACTAACCGCAGCGTCGGAGCCAAACATTCTGAAGGTGCGTCTGAAGGCCAGGGTCATCGAGAGACGAGCCTCGCCGCTCGCCAGGAGACCCTTCAAGAATAGGGTCAAGCATAGGAGTGAGTATGGATTTAATTTCTTTAGAAGTATAAGAATAGAGAAGTTACTTTATTGTTACAGTCATATAAACACAGAATAAGTAACATATAAATAATGCTAATTAACAGAATAAAAAAAATACGGCTTTTGGAATTTGGATCATTATCAACAATACATACATACATATTCTCACGCCGTTAGTTCCCATTGGGGTAGGCAGAGACTATCGATCGCCACTTTGTACGATCCTGGCAAACCTCTCTGGCTTCATTTACATCCATCAATCTTTTCATACATGCTCTTTTATTCTTCATACTGCGGACACCTGCCTTTTTGAGCACATTTTCTATTTGATCCAAATGTGTCCTCCGAGGTCGTCCTCTACTAACATTACCTTCCACATTGGCTCTATATATCTCTTTCACCAATTTACTGTCATCCATCCTCTCTATGTGCCCAAACCATCTCAACATTCCTTTTTCTATCTTTCTTACAATATCATCTTTTACACCACACCTTTCACGAATCACATCATTCCTCACACGATCACATAACCTTACATTACACACTTTTCTGAGGGACCTCATTTCTACTGCATTCACTCTACTTTCATGTTTCTTCTGCCACACCCAACATTCACTGCCATACATAAGCGTAGGAACGAGGACAGCATCATGCACAGCCATTCGGGCCTTTTCAGACACCGACTGACTAGACATTAGACTATCCAGTGCTCCATTTACCGCATTACCCTTTTTCACTCTTCTCTCGATATCTTCATCACATTTTCCATCCCTAGTAAACAAACTTCCCAAATATACAAACTCTTTCACTTGTTCCACTTTCTTACCATTAATCACGCATTCGGTCATATTCACCTCTCTCTCAAAAACCATAGTTTTTGTTTTATCCACATTCACCCTCATTCCCTTTTTTTCAAAAGACGCACATGCAATATTCATCATCTCTTGCAGCTCTTCCACCGATGATGCAAGTAGCACTTGATCGTCGGCATATAAGAGGCATTTAATGATGAATCCACCCATTCTCAATCCATAATCACTTTCACGCAACTCTGATAAACAGTCATCCATGAACAAATTGAAGAGCCACGGGGAAGCTACACAACCCTGTCGGACACCCCGAGAGATCCCGAACCAGTCAGTATTTTCCCCGTTTACTCTCACACATGCACTGGAATCCTCATAGAGTGATACCAGTGCACGTATAAGTCGACTCCCCAAACCGAACTTGGATAACACCTCCCATAAACACTTTCTTACCACCCTATCATACGCCTTCTCTAAATCAATGAAGGAGCAATACACCTTTCGGTTCTTAGCTAAGAACTTTTCGGTGATGCTCCTTAAAGAGAAGATTTGGTCCATACATCCCATTCCCTTTCTAAATCCTGCTTGCACATCCCAAATTTTATCATCCGTTTCATTAATTAAATACTAGGAGTATTCAATTTGTAATTTAAATTACTACTATATTGGTATATCCTATTGCATGAAAATCAATAAAGGTCCTTCGAGTCGCAGT
>OY755184.1:1696245-1727796 GCA_963576735.1 Bedellia somnulentella | reverse complement strand
AATCAAAAGCTTTTTTTAAATCCATCATCAAAGCAACAACTGGTATATTTTTATCTACATTAAGCATAACCAGTTCAAGAAATTTGTAAATAGCTAAATTAATTGATCTTCCTTTTCTGAAACCCCACTGCTCATCTCTTAATATACTGCATTTTTCCAGGTAAGACAATAAACTATTGTAAATATATTTTTCAAATATTTTAGAAAATATTGAAATTAGGGCAACTGGTCTGTAGCATGACATGTCATATTTATTTCCTTTTTTGAATAAAGGTTTAACAATGGTAATCTTTAAAAATTCAGGAAATTTACCATCCTCAATACATCTGTTCAGAATGTGACATAAAGCGGGTGCTATTTCAAACGCTACATATTTAACAACCTTAGTATTAATTTCATCAAAGCCCGTGCTGTTTGTATTTTTTAGGCTTTTTATTAATGTAATGATGTCGTTATTAGTCACAGGATGCATAAACATAGAAGCTACCTTTGGAATTATTTTACTTTTTATTCTCAAATTACTGTCATTTATACATTTTACTTTTATACATTTTACTTTTATTTATACATTTTTATTTGTCCATCCACGCTGATTGGTTGATTCAATGTTCTGATTTTTGTTGGTCATATATTTGCTTCACTTAAGTCAGTAGAAATACACTGGATATTGACATTCTTCGTTTCTTCTCTATTTAACTAAGTTCGCTATTTCGGAAATATTTGCCTGATGGAGTATAATGTAAATAAATATGTCGTTTGTGTAGTGCTCAAAATGAACATAACAATTTTTCATCGATTAATAAAATTTATATAACCTTTTTATTATAGACTTGTATAATTAATTTATTAATTGCGCAAAGAACTTATTTATTTTATCTCGCTATTGCAGGTCCTGACGCGCGCCCACGACGCGGCGCAGCTCCGCGAGGAGGAAGGCGAGGTCATCGACCTGACCCGCAAGCCGGCCCCCGCGCCCCCCGCCGCCGCGCCGCTCGCCCGCGCGCTCTCCTCCCCTCTCGTAGGCTCTAGGCCGCGCCCCACCGGCCTGGCCTACGATCCGCTGATGATCAAACACGGCTGCGCGTGTGGGGCGCACGCTCCGCAGCATCCGGAGCACGGGGGGCGATTGCAGTCGATCTGGGCTCGATTATGTGAGACCGGCTTAGCAGCGAGAGCAGAAAGAGCTCGGCCTCGTAAAGCGACGTTGGAAGAGTTGCAGAGTGTTCACACGGAAGCTCACGTGGCGCAGTTCGGTGGAAGGGGTAGAGAAGGGACCCGCGCGTTGGTGAGGCTAGCGTGCGGCGGGCTAGGCGTGGACCTGGACACGGCGTGGTCGGACGCGCACACGGCGGCGGCGGCGCGGCTGGCGGCCGGGGCCGTGCTCGACCTGGCGCGGCGGACGGCGCAGGGGGAGCTGAGGAATGGGTGAGGAACTAAATTTGTACTTATATGGTTTGGAACAAATAATAATACTGATAGCATAAACATAGTAAACTCTAAAGCAATTGTGTGAAACAACCATTTGGCGCTCTCTAATACGTACACTTTAGAACAAACACAAAAATCAATATCATCATCATCAGCGTCCACTACTGGACCTAGGCCTCCCTCAAAGATCTCCCCAACGACAGGTCTTGTTCTGCCCTCATCCATCGGCACAAGAGTCAAAATTGTATTGAATTAGATGAATTCACCCGGGTATTTTGATTCTGGCCTTGTTTTGTGCATCTACCCAAATAATTAATTTATCGATCTCACCTTCCAAAGGTTGTCTGGAAGAGATCGCTTTTAGCGATAAGACCGCCAATTGTACCTCACTGTAAACTGTTTGATCATATTACTAATTTGTTTGATATGCAATAAAGAGTTCTTCTATTCTATATTACTTAGGTAAAGTTACATTTAAATCGCTTAATTATGTAGTCAGAGAATGTAAAGACCAATCGAACCGTTAATACTGAAAATAATAATACAATTAGTTCCCATTTTTTAGGCTTCTATCTGGAATTTACTATATCTATGCTATGACAGATATGACTACTTAATATGACAATATTTTCTTTCCATTTTATCCTATTTGACATTTCAAAATTTTATGAAATTTAAAATACATCTCCTGTTGACTCAAACTGCACCACCTACACACTTATTCACCAACCCCATTAACCCAAACACCAATTCCCACAGGTTCGCCGTAGTTCGTCCGCCCGGCCATCACGCCGAGCCGAACCAGGCCATGGGATTCTGTTTCTTCAATTCGGTCGCCATTGCCGCCAGATTGCTACACACGCGACATAATTTGCAACGAATTTTGATTGTTGATTGGGTAAGAATCGTTATATTGAGATTTGAATTACTGACCAACTTGTTTTATATATATATATATATATATATACACTATTTCTTAGATTAGATATAAAACACACCATTCTTTCTAATGTCGAATTGTGCATATACAAATGTGTCTTTACTGAAGTCGGCAACGATTATTAACCGCGAGGGAAAATTTACGTGCCTGAGTCGTGTGACAGGGTTTCATACACATCCGCAATTATCTCACTTTTCGTTTTGTGATTGAATGAAATGTCTACGTCGTGGGTGATCTACGCACCAAGTTAGTTAAGGTTGGGTTACATTATTGTCATACTGTCCGTATATAACATTTTTAGTAACCTAGAAATATCCCCAGGACGTGCACCACGGCAACGGCACCCAGCAGATCTTCTACTCGGACCCGCACGTGCTGTACATGTCGCTGCACCGGCACGACGACGGCAACTTCTTCCCGGGCACGGGCGCGGGCGGGGAGTGCGGCGCGGGGCCGGGGCTGGGGCTCACCGTCAACGTGGCCTGGGCGGGCGGCGTCAGCCCGCCCTGCGGGGACGCCGAGTACTTGGCGGCGTTCAGAGCGCTCGTTATGCCGATTGCTAGGGTAAGTTGGTGGTTTTAGAAAGATAGTACTACATTGTTACTCGCACCTTTTCGTTCAAATAGTGTCACAACTCAAAAAAATAATTAATTCCTTTTATTTTATCATTACGTTGGGTATTTTAGAGAGATATTACTAAATTTTGATGCTCAATGTTCACTCGTACCAATAAGTTTGCAAGGGGGAAAGAAATTCGCGGGGTTAGTGCAGGAGGCTGGGAGGACTTACAAGTCTTCTTACAGTATGAAATCCTTTTAGCAACCAGTCTATATTATTATATACTTTTATCTTGACTGATTTACCAAGTTACCCCTTCATTCGTCCCCAGGAGTGGGACCCCGAGCTGGTGCTGGTGTCGTGCGGGTTCGACGGCGCGCGCGGCCACCCGGCGCCGCTGGGCGGGTACGAGCTGTCGCCCGCGCTCTTCGCCTACATGACGCGGCAGCTCATGCAGCTGGCGGGGGGGAAGGTCTTTATTACGTTTTACTATTTATATAAGACATAAGAAATTGAATTATATTGATGATATAGGAATGATAAGAAAAAAATCCTCATATTATTTGAACTAATGGATGTTAAATTCTGAGCCTATAGAGCCTTTTTTTATAAAAGGAGCTTGGTTTTTCTGAAGAGTACCGTTTACATATTAACATTCTTGAAACAATATATTTGCTGCATTTCAATTTATACTTGCTATTCTATATATTTATATAATATATATTTGAAATAAGCTTAAATAACACTACATAACATTTTACAAACTAATCTAAAATACAATTAACTTTTCTTTACATATAACCGCTCCCCTCCCCAGGTGGTGCTATCCCTAGAGGGCGGCTACGACCTCCCCGCGGTGTGCGACTGCGCGGCCGAGTGCGTGCGAGCGTTGCTAGGCGAGCGAACTGCAGACATCAGCGATGCGGAGCTAGCCCGGACACCGCATGCGGGCGCGCAGGATGTGCTGAGGAAGAGCATCGCTATACACTCGCAGCATTGGCCTAAGGTATGTGTGACCTCGTAAATGGGGCAAGCAGTGGAGTTCGAACAGTCAAAAGAGTTTTTGGTGATAAGGATTACACTTTTTGCCATAGGTCTGGAGATAAATGTGGTTCAGTCTTTTTTCATCAGTTTGATGGGAAAACATAGTTGATTTCGTAATTTATACACTAGCGTGCGCACTCAAATTAGTGTGTTCAGAAGTACAGTGCTGTCTCTCTCTCGGAAACGGATATCGTTCAGAGACGTTAGAATATATAGTTTGTTGCCAATTTTCCAGATCAATAAGGTAATGTTAGAAAAGAAAAAATTTGCTACGTGAATTAAAAATATGTATTTTTTGGCCTGTGCACATAGCTTATAAATAAAATAAAACGTAGACCAAATTTGTTCCAGTACGCAACAGTATAGAATTAGAATATTAGAGTTATGAAGTGGTAGATTCTATGGAGATTAGACCTGTATAAGGGTTTTTAGCAGATCGTTGGTGAATCGTGATAATGAGGTTCCTATTCGGTATTACAGCTGAAGCGCTATGCGGCGCTGGGCGATGTATAAATTAGTTGGCTCCCAATAAGGGTTGGACTTTCTGTAGCTCAGAACTGCCATTTGCTAGACCGAGACAGAAAGCTTAATGTGATAGCATGCAGCGGAATCATCGAAGTAATCATTATGCTTTCTGTCTTTTCTAACAAATGGCAGTTCTGAGCGACAGAAAAAGAAAGAGCGAAGGAAAAATGCGATTCCGTGCTGCCAGATGTGGACCCACTCTAAAGAAGTATAGTTAGTGACACACAATAAAAGTAGTAAATGTGGTGACAGTTGAAGCGCTACGCGGGGCTGGTGGGCGTGTCGGCGCTGGCGGCCACGCCGGCCGTGCTGTCGGCGCGGCTGGGCTCGCTGCAGTGCGAGCGCGACGCCGCCGACACCGCCGCCGCCATGGCCACGCTCTCCATGCAGCACGCGCTGCACACGCAGTACGTATTACCTGCTTCTTTATATACTTTAATAGCGTTTCATGTTTCTAAAGTTTTTAGCTGTGTATTGTCGGTTTAGAATAGCACTACCGTTTCTTCTCTTGGGTGTACGTAAGAGGTGAATTAAGACTAAGGATATTGGGGCTATTTAAGGTAATTTTGGGCGATCCGATTGGCGATCCAATAACCTTAATTTTACCATCTTTTCCCCACTCAAATTCCAAAAGTGGCTGAGTATTTTCTAATTACTTAGCTCTGGCTACCTCTTTTAGGGATTTATAGCCGTGAGTATAAGTATGTATGATGTTTCAAGGAAGTAGCAGATTTAATTTTCAACCCAAAAGATCACTGAAAGTTTTGGTATCGATTCACTTTAGATTACGATAAAGAAAAAAAAACTTGACATGTTTAGAATGTTTTAACCTCATGTTGGGTTTATTTCTAATAAATAAAGGAAAGAAATTTTTCCTTCCTTTGTTTATTACTTCTTTACATAGGTTCAACAGTTGCAGTGTATGATTGGGGATGAATTTGATTAATATCTTGAGATTTCCATGGAGATTTATGATGATGTGTCGTTTACTTACTGGGGAAGTACTTATTTTAACCTAGAAACTTATATGAAATTTTGTAATGTTGGGTCTTTTGCTTTAATTTAGTAACTGTTTTTTACCAAGTTGACTTAAGTATATCTAATGTCTTTTTGGGATTTAAACTCGTTAGTATATGTATGTATGTAAGTAAAATATAACATGCAGAGAAAATTAGAATTTATAATATTTGTAAAGAAAACAAAATTTGATAGTTAGTTTTTTAGACTCATTAATTACCTATCTTATCTACTTTCCTTTATACCCAATTACCTACATTCCCAATTCGTGAGCATTTATCCATTTTTCATGAATGATTCTTACAAAATGTGTATATTTGGCAGGTCCCCGGACAGCTCCCGCTCCGTGTCGGAGGAGCCCATGGAGCAAGACGACGCCAAGTGAGCGCCACATTCCGTCAGCCGGTCCCCAATATCTGTTAGTTACGCGATGTCTGTCTGTCTGTCTGTCTGTCTGGACTAGTACGTGTTATATGTATATGAGATTTTATTATATAGTTTATGTGTCCGTAGTTTGTGAGGTAACGCGATTTTATTGATGTTGTACCGGTCTCACCCGGCTTTGTTTCGCGGCCTAATCGCGGCCATTTGTTGTCTTGTGAATCTTGCCGCGAGTCGGCGATGTGATGGATTTTGAATCGAGTTTGTAGTCCGAGAAATGTATGAGTATATAGATGTAGGAGCTAGGGTGTAGGGATTTCGGACGGATAGTTTAGACGAGAGTGTTTTAGACTCGGGCTCCACTTTTTAACACATAATGGCCAAAGATGAAGCGCTCTATTAATTTAATGTGTATTAGATGACGTTTGTAAATATAGATGATAATCGATGTATAAATTTTAATTGGGGCCATTTAGAAAGAAGCCCGAGTTATAGGTGTACATTCCACAGCGCGGGTTCGAACCCCGACCAGTGCAATACGAGGGTAGGCTGACATTGCAAACGGCACTCCTCAACTCGAGCTGCAATTTCACTCTTGCCGCTTTGATCTTAGAGATTAGAATCGCATGAAGGCAACGAGAGTGAGAGGAGTCCAACGAAATCTGTCCTGCCAAAACCTTCGATACGTGTGTCTTGTAACATATTCTTGTTCAGTGTTTGATTCATAATGAATTAAGTTAGAGTAAGAGATAAATTAAAATTAAGACAATCTTATTTCGAAAGCTTTAACGTAGATGGATATACATATAAATGTGTACAAATTATATTAAAGTTAATATATTTAGATATGGAAATGTTTTATTGTACATGTATCTCATAGGTGTCTGGCCGTGAATACTCTTAACAAACGTGTGTCGAGAATAGATTCATATTTATTGTTACATTTTAAAATATATATTTGTTCAGTCAACTCCGCGTACCAAAGGTTCAAGATATTTCTTCTTGGAAAGTAACTTCGTTGAGACAAGGAATAAGATAATGTTTGCGCATGCGCAGTGACGTGTATTTACAATTGTGTCCATCCCAAGTGGGGTTTTGATGTTATATCTAATATTAAATGTTCGATTAAAATCGTTAAACTCTTTCTAGGTTCTAGTCGATGAGATTTTCACTTACAAAATATTTGTAGAGAATTATAATGTTGAGAAACAAGTTCAGACTAATGTGTTCACGAGTTTAAACCTCGACTGAGAATGTATTGTAATAAATTATGAATGGAGATTTTTGAGAGAGTGACGATATTAGCAGTGTTTTTCATTTGCACGAACCTGAACGAGTGTCGTCACAATTTCGTGAACAATAGTCGGATAGTAATAAAGCTTACTATAACATAACAGATTTTTTACGATGTCAAACTAACTGACATGTTAGTACGTACCATATTGCGATAACTTGCGATTATTGTAGACTCAGTTGCAGCATAAATGGCAGAGAAAAATTTAACTGAGAAGCATAATTTCTTACATGATTATTCAAACTTTAAAATGTTATGTGTGTTTCTTCATACATTCATTATTTTATTAGAAGTGTTATTCTTACTAGTTACAATTTGGTTACTAGCAAAAACTAGAGCACATGTAGGAATATACTGTACTGTACTAAACGTAACACTGTAAATTTCAAAATTGAGATTATGACTTCGCATTTCAAATAAAACAATTCAACGTTCATTGAAATTTATAAATATTTACTTCGCCATTTAGTCTGCTTCTACTTTGATTCACTTGATCGAATGTTATTTGTTCTGAAAGAAGTTTTTAATACTAGTTTTGGCAACGTAATGGCGTTAAGTAAAAATGATAATGTGACTCACATAAAATATTGTAAAATAACATTTGATCATTTTCTTGGTATTTACAATCTACTACGTAGAGCTGTGGCTGATATGCCCCTTTGTCTTCAAATATATAATAGGGACGTAAATATTGTCCCATCTTTTTCAAGCTGGATGTAAAAAAAGTTCAATCGGAGGTAAAAATATATACTGATGGTGTTAAATTGGTCACCTACCAACTTCTGACTCCAAAACAAAGTAATATTTACTGTTTGCTACCATTTTATAAGCTACGGTTTAAATTGTAAAGCGTTTTGTCCAAGTAAAGACTATCGTACGATATGCACTGCATTATTTTAATAATGTATTGAAAAAATCTTTAGAGAATTTTATCAGACATCGTTGGTGTAAATTTTCACCACATCTGTTTTTTTTGTATATTATATGATTTTCTCTCAACGCAGTTTACCAAATCGACCGAAACTAAATATTAACTAACTCCGATTTATGAAAATTCTGTTAAATGTTTATAATCTCATCTTAGTACAAATGGTGTATGCATTTTATGATTATGGTAGTAAATTGTTGTTGGATTTTTCTTCAATTTGATGTTGTTAGTTAAGAGTCCCATATTTTTACTATTTTAATTTTAAAATAACGTTACACACGTTTTAAAGGAAGTCTTTTGTAAAGGAAGGAATGTAAAAGGGTAACACATATATTTGTCATCAACTAATCGAAAATCGTAGTCTTTGCTTTCTTGGTGCACTGATGTAGAATATAAAGTTTGGTACTATTGATCTATAAACGAATTTATATTTATAAAAATCTCATCTATCCAATAAACTTTACCTTATCGGTGAAATGATTGAAACAATTAAACTAATTATGAGCCTCTCTAGTATAATCATTGTTTTTGTAAAAAATATAGTTTGGGAGTACAGAATAGTATGCGATGGTGTAATTGTTGTATGTATTGTGTAACAGAGGAACGGGATTCGATCCCCGCACGTGTTAAGAGTTGAAAACAAATGTTGTGTCTTTGAGAGTTTTATTGTTGAAACATTGGAATACAAAATGAAAAATATTATTGAATAAATGTATATATTTGGAAATATATTTCGACTTTAATTTTACAACCACCTCCCTTACTTATTTATAACACATACATATACTCACGGCTATATTTCCCTAGAAGGGGTAGCCAGAACTAAGGAATTATAAGTTCCTCAGCCACTTTTGGAAGTTGATTGGGGAAAAGATGGTAAAAATAAAGGTTTTTGGTGATGGGTTTCCAACCGCATCGCCCAAAAATCCAATAAAAAAGCCCCAATACCCTTAGTCGCCTCTTACGACACCCGTGGGTAGAAAGGGGTAGCGACATTCTAAGCCGGCACTACACGGCATTTATGAATTCGTCTTTAACGATTCAACTTAAGCTATAGATGACATATTTGTCATAACAAAGTCTAAATAATTTATCTGTGGTCCCACGCTAGGTAAATATATAAAAACTGATATAAAAATACATTACTTTCTATTCTTAGAACTAATAAATAGATACGAACTTTCCGAACATTAGAACAACGAAAATTTAATTTATTTTTCTTGATTTTTAATTTAGTTTGCACATTTAACTATATATTATTTATTATTATTATTATTAGCCATTTATGTCCCACTGCTGGGCAAAGGCCTCTCTCCCCTTCTTCCACTCCAGACGGTTTTGAGCGGTCTCCCACCACTTCTTATCCCAGAGACCCAACTCGTCACTCCATCTTTTCCTTGGTCGGCCACGCTTTCTCTTTACAGCAGGAGTCCATTGCGTGGCTCTTTTGGCCCATCGGTCCGGGTGCATCCGAGCAACGTGGCCGGCCCAATCCCACTTCAATTGGGCCGCCTTCTGAGCTACATCTATAATTTTTGTCTTTGAGCGCAACTCTGTATTCCGGACTCTGTCTAAGAGCCGGATTCCGAGAATGCTGCGCTCCATGTTTCGTTGGCAAACCCCAAGTTTAAACATTTGCGCGTCAGTCAAAGACCAGGTTTGGGCTCCGTAGGTAAGGATGGGAAGAATGCACATGTCCATGAGCTTACGTTTGAGTTTAACTATATATACAGGTAAAAAATAAAATAAAATTATAATCTATGAAAAACCTAACCTACATTAAATTATATAAAAAATACTCTCGAAATCGCTGCCGCCTGGTGGCAGGGTTCCGAGAAGGCTGGCTGCATAGAAATATAATTACTATAGAACACGCATTTGCGAGACTCCCGCTTGTGCACAGTGTCGGCGGGTGTGCTATAGCTACTTAAGCGGCCAGTACACAATGGCGGACGATGGCCCACTGCTCGCCATCGCCACTGTGTACAGGGGGCAATGGTGCATGATGGCGGACAATTGCCGACCCTGGCGCGCAATGGCGAAGTTGTCGGTTTTTCGGCCACACTTCAAAGGAATCGTGGCGTAGCGTGGCCGGTGGTGTTTCCACAATGGGCCATTGTTTAGTTCGTCACCGGCCGCTCATAGCAACTTATATTTTTTTGGAATATTTTATTGCAAAATGTATTTATAATCACTATATGACGTAAAAATATCATAAATAGCGCCATAAATAAAATAAATTCCATACATAATAATTAATAAATAGCTGCAGCCATAATTACTTCGACGTCCATCGCAAGTGGATTGCCAGGCAGTAATGAGCAATGGGCCATTGTGTAAACACCAGTTGATCGTGGCCTACAATTGCCAATTACGAAGCGTGGCCCATCGTCGGCCATTGTGTACTGGTACTGGCCGCTTTATGTATATTTATATTGATAAATAAGGATGGGTAATTGTTAAACATTATCAATCTGTGCAACATCGATTTTTTATCAAAGAAGAGAATCGATACTTTATACAATGATTCCGAAATTCGACCAAGGGGAAAACCCTCGAATTTTACGATTGTTATTATGTTTTTAGTGTCGGCTTACAATATCACTTCCCCGTTTCTTCCGGTGGGTGTACGTAAGAGGCGTTTAACTGTATCGGGGCTTTTACGGAATTTTTGGCCGATGCTGTTGGAGACCTATCACCAACAACCTTTATTTACCATCGTTTCCCCACTCAACTTTCCAAAAGTGGCTAAGGAATTTCTAATAATTTCTAATTCCTTAGCTCTGGCTACGCCTTTTAGGGATTTATAGACATGAGTATATGTTTGTATGTATGTAGTATGTTTGGTGGATATTTTTTGGTGAATGGCTTCTGTATGTATTGTCCAGCAGAGGACATTGAAAATGATTATGTGCAGGAAATATAGAAAAAACAGCAGTTATTCAAATAAATGTATAATTGTAAATAGAACTTGTATTTTTTTTTACTTATCAGTACTATGTAACAGTCTCTCACTTCTCATAGCCCGTATATGTCCCAATCAAGGGGCTCGATCTTACTCTATAGGGTGATTTGGCAATAGTCCACCACGCTAGCCAAGTGCGGGTTGGCAGACTAACGACTTCTACCATGATAGTAGCCGACATACCGTGGCCTCCAGCCGTGACGAGCCAGCATCAAATTTAGTAATCATATCACGACACCATTCCACCTGGGCCTGTTTCTGTACCTCGGTGAGGTTGTGTGGCACCTAGCGTGAAACTATCCTCCTCACGTGAAGATGTTGGTGTAAAATCTCATGAACGCTTCCCGATCCAATCTGCATAATGTGTTGAATCTCTAGATACGTTATTCGCCTATTGTCATAAATTATTTTTTCAATCTTCAAAGGAATCTGGAAAGTGCAATGAACATAACCTGCTCCAGATGTTAGTTTCCGAATTAATATTTTGGTGAACAGCATCGATCCACTTTTTAATTATTTTGGTATCCTTTGGAAAACTGAAATTAGAATTTATAACATCTTATTGTGAGTAACTAATTAAAAGATCGTTGGTAAAATTAAAGCCAATTCTCTAAAAGAAACATTTCACTTAGTACAAGTAAAGGCGTGCGAATATAATTCGTTAATTAATACAACCCTATTGTAGCCCAAAGAGTAAATGGTAATTGTTTGGTATTCAAGTTACGTCTCTATTGAGATCTTACAAAAAAACATATATAATTATTCCAGAAATCATTACTCAATTTTCAAATAGCAAAGTCACATACTCATAAACACGTTTTGTCACAACAGTTGTGACAAAACGCCCGGCTCGATCGGACGCTACCTAGCAGCGACCGAATCAGCAATAAATGTGCGTCATTGTGTGTTTAACCAATGGCGACCCCGGCCAGCGTGAAGCGCTCCAACACCATCCTGGTGCAGGAGCTGCTCGCCTTCGTGCAGAATAAACTGGACGTGATGGACGAGCTAAGCCTTGAGCAGATCTGCGCGACCAGCTACACGGACGCCGAAATAACCGCCGCGAGACAGTTCCTCGCCGACACCGCCGCCGTCACTGCCGTGCGCCTCGCCTCGAGGAGGGCCGACGGCAGCGGGAAAAGAAATATCCAGGACATCTTCCGAGCTTTCAAGGAGACGGATCCGGATGACATCCCCACTTACGTAGCGCGGGACCTTAACAAGCTGCCTCCAGTGACCTTCGACCATGTGGACGTAACATCACTGTTGAAGGACATCCAGTTGTTGAAGTCCAGCGTTGAAGATATCAAATCCAAACTCGTGGCTTCGGAACGTGCCAGCGCCGAGTTGCAGCGCGAGGTGACATCGTTGCGAAATGCTGACGCCGCGCAAACGGCAGAAGCGTCCGCCACTCGACACTTCGCAACGCAGCAAAATAACTGTGACAACTGACCCAGTAAACCGCCCGGTCATTGACTGTGATCCTCCGACAACTCAGCGAATTTGTGATGGAATGAGTTCGCTGCGCCCATCCGCACCTGTATGGAAACCCGACGCGCCATCGACATCGGTGGCTCACAAGGGTTCATTCGCACAGGTGCTGAAGTCAGGTAGCCAACCACGCTTCCGTCGTCGCTGCCCGAACCCCCCGCCACCCGCCGCGACTACCAGACGGAGGGAGGGAAAGGAGAACCGAGCCGCGCCCGTTCGTGCCGCGCCGAAGACTGTTGGAGACGACGATGGATTTACCCTGGTTGGGAAAAAACCCAAACGTCGAGCTATCAACAGGAATAAGCGTGGTACCGTCCCAGCAGCCTCGTGCCCCTTGAAGGCTGCAACACCGGTACTGGATATTTATATATCACGAGTAGCTCCACAGATGACGCACAATGATATCTTGCGTCACATTGAGCAGACGAGCCTCGGTCCCATAACCGTGCTCAACATCTCACGTCTGGAGCCCAGTAGGCCTACTAACTTCAAATCCTACTGGCTCCAGGTTCCCGCAGTCCACGAGAAGATTCTGCTAGGAGAGAATTTTTGGCCTGAGGGAATAGTGTTCCGGCGCTTCAGGGCTGCGCATCAGAAATCAAAGCCTCTGCCTACCAAATTGTAAAATACTAACATAGACTAAGTTTTCTAATATTATATGGACCTTGTTGTCTGATAATAAATGATTTATTATTATTATTATATTATTATAAACATATTGATTTTTAGATGTATTAAACAATTCCCAAAAAATATATATTTATTATTAACCGATTGTATCGAACGATTAATGGATCGACAATTGAAACATCCTAATGAAAGTACCCCATCTCTAAATCGTTGTGCGTGTGTGCGTGCGTCAAACTTGTCATTCGTAATTTCGTAAGGTTGATAGATTTCGTCCCCCAACGCCTCCTTCAACCCCGCAAATATAAAATTTTATCACGTAAATTATTAAATAAAACTTACTTACTTGTGAAAAGTCACATTTGATTTTTGTTTGGTGTGTTTTCGCGTATCACTTTTACACGTTTTAACTGCGCATTTCACCATTTTTATTGTAAAAAACAAATAAAAACTTCTGACAAACACTCCTCTAACGCTTTCGATTTGCACTTTTTGACAACTGTTGCGGTTGGCGCTAGATTTGATTTCATGTTCTCATGTGCTCTCAATGTTCACATGTGCATTTGCTCGCTCTATAGTAATTATATTTCTATGGCTGGCTGCATTACCCCTTTGAATCGCTAAGCTGATTCTTTGAGCGAAGAATGCGCCAGCCCTCGGATCTCCGCATTTCTCGATCAGACGCGTCGAAATTTCTTTGAAAAAACGACGCGCATCTGGGCCCCACGGACCGAGAGTCTCTACAGCAAAAGCTGAGAAGTAATGCTCCTCAGCTAAATTGCTATATTTGCGCCTCTTCAGACCCTCAGCTTCAGCTGCCGCAGTGCCAGCTTTAGATGCAGACCCCGACAAATGAGACGGCGGCGCTAGCGTGTCGACGCAGGTAGCGTCCCACACCAGCGTCCTCCCATTCTTCCATGGAATCAATGACATTCCGTCTGGTCTCTTACCATCGTCCCGCAGCAAACCTGATGGCTCCAGGATTGCTGGTATGTTGACAGTGGTAAGGGCCCGTCTGATAATATTGCAGCATGGCGAGGTATGCGACCAGCACTACGACGACATGATAATCCATGGTGCCCCAACTGATCGACAAATAGGTACTCCACAGCGGCAGCGATGTGTTAAATTAAATTGTAAGCATGACTATACAACAATAATTTGAGTAAGTACCTACCAGTCAGATGAATTGTGAAGCTAAATTAAAAGCGTAGTGGATACATATTTTGAATTAGGTTCGGGCTCCAATCAAAAAATGACAAAAACTCCAAAAGGACAGAGCAAAGTGTGTATATTTACTGCACTGCACTAAAACATACACACACGTAATAAATTGTAACCTGATTATATAAGAGAAAACATTTTGCTCAGAACTAGATATCCCAAAACAACCTTACTGACAATCTCCCTAGGCCTCCCCAGTGCCGGATTAAGCTTAGCGGGGCCTGTAGCCAATCCTATCAAGGGGCCCTTGGAAAACAAGGTATTAAGTACATGAATAAAAAAATACTTATCTCGCTTTAATGTTGGCACATTTAGAAATAACAATCCTCGAAGTAACTCATCTTCATACCTACATACCATACATTCACGACTTTAAAACCATATAAATAAGTTAGCCAGAGCTTTAGAACAGTAAATTTGGAAGTTGAGCAGGGAAAATATTGTAAATGATTAGTTGATGGATGGATGAATGGTTGGATTGCATATCCCCAAATTCATTAAAAAACCCCCAATACCATACGGGAAGTAAGCTCGGATTAATGTTGGATGCGCGTGACATTGTCAGCTGCCAGCGAGCGGCTGGCACGGCGCGCGGCGCGGGGCCACCACCGCCGACCTAGGACTGCCCGGGAAGCCGCGTAGGTTAAACTTAACTTATCATGAATGAAAATCAGTGTTGTGAGGTAAAACTCAAAACGATAATGTTGTTGGAGTTGTTGCATTCGCGCATAGTTAACTGTTTTTAATTTTGTTGTATTTAATGTTGTTTTAATGCAATTTTTTTGCATGTATGTGTGCGACTGACAAGAAATAAACATTTTTCTTTCTCTCCTTTGATCATGTATACCAAAGATACACCAACAAAGCACGAAAAACGGCCCGGCCAAACAGTGCTTTTAAATGGTAAGCACTGTTTCACTGACAGTAGCGTGCTAGAACTTGCAATAAAAAATAGGTCTTAAGAAAATGTGGTGAGGTCGATAATTATACAAAAATAAATATTTTATTGTCAAACAGTCCTGAAATTCTCGCGGTCCGCTCACTTTCGTGCGTTGAATTTGTATGGAGTCGGGAGAGAAGAGAGCATCCACGCGGCTCTAAGACCAGGTTTGGCACGCGCGGGATGGGCGTCGGGATTGCTCCTATGGCCCAGCGTCATCATGGGGGGAACGTCCCCCCCGGTCTTTGGGCACCTCCCCAGGCGATGGAGGGGAGGGGTGGTTATTCCCATTTCTGGGGATTAGCCACTAAGGAGGGTGAGGGAGGGTGAGGATACGTGTTACGCACCTCACCCTCTGGACCGATGTCGGGGCGGTGGGCAGTGGAAGGGGCGGTCCCCGGGGTCGCGTGTCTTGCGACTCCGGGGAGCGCGCGAGTTCCCGAGGCAGCGGTCGCCCGTCGGGTGGTCGTGCGTGTAGCGGGGCGATTCCACGGAGGTGCTCGTGGCGACAGTTGTCCAATATACATTTTGTATATACGCAATTTGGCTCGTAGTGGCAGGCCCGAGTCGAGCACCGGCCGCAAGACCGACCGGGCCCCGAGGGCTCTATGGCGGGCATGGTCCACCATAGAACCCATACGGAGGTTGCGGTCGATCTTGCAGCCCTTGTATCGAGTGCGGCATCTTCAGTATATTATTATATGATCAAAGTTTCGTTCTTTCGATTATTATCGAACTTATTTTACATTGGAAAATAGTTCGCTTACCTTATGCAGTTATATTAATTCAATTCAATATTCGTCTCTCTTTCATACTACTAAGTATTCTCTTATTTTGTATATTTTATTACATAATAAACTGCATACAGTGTTGTATTATATATATATTCATATAACAAAAACAATACGACAAACTTAACTTAACACTTTTAAATAAAATAGACTTTTTCAAAATGTGTCATAAAAAAAGAATATTATTTTATACTATAATTATGGTACTTTGCAAAGGTTGAAAATATTCAAAATGACTTAGTGATTGTTATTAAACTCAATTCTATTCAAATTCGGTCGGTCATTTGACGGCAAGGCAATGGATTATGAATATGCAGCCTACCCTTTGTGTAAGCATTGCGGTTATCACGGTGTGCGTAGTATATTCGTCTACATTGAGATAATAGTAGTATGGACTGCAACAAGCGTGATAAATAACCATACTTTCAACTAACGCAAGCACTATCTGCCTCGGAGGACCAAGATTAAAATATTTAACCAATTATAAAGCAGATGTATGATCAAAAACACATTGTTTTTAACTTTGGTCTGGAGAAAGGCAAAGCTGAAATTATGGTGGCATATATTTGACCGCCTTTGACCAAAAAAAATATATCATGCTTCTATGTATGTTGTTATTATATTTTTCTTGTTTGATTCTCACGAGTTACACTTTCGTAAAATAGCAGAAACTAGATAATTATTGTACTAAACGTTGCATTGTGCAAATGTCAAAGTTGAGATTATAAATCCATATCTATCTATCTATCTATACTATAATAAGACTGTAACGAGGTCAAAACTGTACATTGAAGAAAAAAAATAATAAAAACCGGTGGAATATGTTTTATTTTCGATACTGAAGCCAAATTTGCTATTTTTGAAAAAAATGTCTGTCTATCTGTCTGTCTGTCTGTCTGTCTGTATGTCCGTTCATCACGTTAATTCTACCGGACCGATCTTGATCAAATTTGGCATGAATTTAGGTTATACACCTGGCCAACATATAGGATATAATTTATCCCGGATTTCGCAAGGGTTCCCACAGGAGCATAAAAAAAACATAACTTTTATATGGTTCCCCATATTTACACGATTAATTTTTCCATCGACCGACTTTATCGGCCTCTTCATTAATAGTCTTTTTGGAAAAAATAAGGGTTTCATCCATTTTCATCAAAATAATTGTCCATTTAATTGTTTGTCAATAGTATGACTACTAGATATATAGGATATCACAAATTTGAGACTTACACAAATGTCTGCGTGGCGTAGCGGTATACAGTTTGGTAAACACTATGTGCGAAAGACCCAGGTTCGAACCCCGGGTGGTCAAAGTCTTTTTGCGTATTTTTTTTGCTTTTGTGAAAAAAAAATATCTCTCCTTTATTTA
This sequence comes from Bedellia somnulentella, assembly GCA_963576735.1. Lineage (NCBI taxonomy): Eukaryota > Metazoa > Arthropoda > Insecta > Lepidoptera > Bedelliidae > Bedellia > Bedellia somnulentella. Next base: position 1,710,271 of record OY755184.1, on the reverse strand, counting down.
TTAGTAATAATCCCCACATGAGGTTTTCATGAACAAAAAGATTTAAATTAGTTAGATATTGTTTTGGTATTTTGGATGTAAACTGGATGCAAAAAATGTAGTCCACGCAGACGTAGTCGCGGGCAAAAAGCTACATAACATAAACGTTTCAAATAAAAGTCTTCTTTCTAACCATTGTATGTTATGTACCTTGTTGTGCGAAATAAAGAATATTATTATTATTTTAGGCATGAATTTTAGTTCCTCGCCTCTCCCATGGCCGAAAATGAAAATATAAATTTTAAATGGGAGAGGCGGTACTCCCCAACAAAAGCATATTCGGTCGGGGTCAGGGAGTCAGGTTCAAGAACCGACGGACGATCCGAGCCGTATCGAGCAGCACCGCTTTCTGCATTTGTGCTGGAACCGACACGCCACAGAAATCCAACCGCCTCAAGTTGGTCGCGAGGCTGGTTGGGATTAACCCGTTCGCGGACAAATCAATTGGGATTATTTCTGTCGAAGTCACACCCCACATGTCGGTGATCTCGTGGGCCAGATCGAGCTATTTCCGACGCTTCTCGGTGTCGGCTTTCACGAGACCCTCGTCATGAGGGATAGTGATTATTATTATTATTTCGGGAACACTTTTAGCTTCTCAGCATTATTTTATTATTATTTTAGGCATGATTTTTAGTTCCTCGCCTCTCCCATGGCCGAAAATGAAAATATAAATTTTAAATGGGAGAGGCCGTACTACCCAACAAAAGCACAGTCGGTCGGGGTCAGGGAGTCAGGTTCAAGAACCGACGGACGATCCGAGCCGTATCGAGCAGCACCGCTTTCTGTATTTGTGCTGGAACCGACACGCCACAGAAATCCAACCGCCTCAAGTTGGTCGCGAGGCTGGTTGGAATTAACCCGTTCGCGGACAAAACAATTGGGATTATTTCTGTCGAAGTCACACCCCACATGTCGGTGATCTCGTGGGCCAGATCGAGATATTTCCTTATTTTTATTATTATATTATATGAGATTTATTTATTTATTTATTATTATTATTTTCGGGAGCACTTTTAGCTTCTCGCCTCTCCCATGGCCGAAACAGAAAATTAGAATTTTAAATGGGAGAGGCGGTACTCCCCGACAAGAGCACAGTCGGTCGGGGTCAGGGAGTCAGGTTCAAGAACCGACGGACGATCCGAGCCGTATCGAGCAGCACCGCTTTCTGCATCTGTGCTGGAACCGACACGCCACAGAAATCCAACCGCCTCAAGTTGGTCGCGAGGCTGGTTGGAATTAACCCGTTCGCGGACAAAACAATTGGGATTATTTCTGTCGAAGTCACACCCCACATGTCGGTGATCTCGTGAGCCAGATCGAGATATTTCCGACGCTTCTCGGTGTCGGCTTTCACGAGACCCTCGTCATGAGGGATAGTGACATCCACTAGAAATACCCTCGACAGCGACCGATCCCATACCACGATATCAGGCTTATTCGCTAGAATAGTCCTGTCCGTGATAACGGATCGGTCCCAATAGATTTTGGCACGGTCGTTTTCTAGGATTGGCTCCGGCAGATACTTGTAATACGGCAGCCTCTGTTGCAAGAGAGAGTTATTATTATTATTATTATAAAATACGATTCAATGTGCATTGAAATTTATAAATATTTACTTCGCCATTTAGTCTGCTTCTACTTTGATTCACTTGATCAAATGTTATATGTTTTTTTTCGAAAGGATTGGTTGCTGCTGGTCATGTGGCCTGTGCGGCTTCACCATAACTTTATGTGTGCCGGGCAGCTGAGGGCCACCCTGGCGGGGCAAAGCAGTGTACCTAAGCTAAATCAGATAGAGGGAAAAAGGAGCCATAACAAGGTGACCAAGCGGGAGGCTTATGTCATACAGTGCGAACTCTCGCGTCCGTTGGGAGGCCTATGCTAGTGGCACGGCAAGGGAGGTTCCAATTAGGGGTTCTTCGACCTCGCCGGCGAGGTCGGTGTCTGGAGTGGTGAGTTCTTTGTCCGCGAGCGCTGGTGACCTTTGAGGCCTTAAGCTCGCGGGTGATCAGGTCGTCTCGAGTTCCGACATCCGGTGAGATAGTGTAGTCGAGCGAAGCTCTGAGTAAGAGGTTGGGGTGATCAGGGTCCTATCAAAGTATATGCGTGAGATTTCTTTGAAGTGATCCCTGATTGTATTGAGTCCTAAGTCTCTGTGGAGATCATAGTTCCTAACATACCTTAGCTCTTGGTCTTGGAAACACACAAGACCATTAACCCGGCCCCGGGGGAAATAGAGTCGTCTTCTCTATTACCCACCGGGGTAATTCCAGTCCGGCGCGTCCACGTCGCGGGAGTGGGCACCCCTCTCTCCAGTAGGCCGGAGTGAGTCGGTGGCAAAGTTCGGCAGGGACCCAGTTCTGCGGGGTATATCGTGGAGCCCATGCCCAGGGTTACGGGTGAAGACCTCAACGGCTGAGAAGGCGGAAGTGGAATCCATTGGTACAGCTGATCAGGCGGAGGAGGCATTAGGGGGGTTTTATTGCGAGCGATCCCTCGCACGGTACGCAAAGACTGCACCGATATAGAAGACGGGCACCGCCAGATATGGCAAATGTCCCGGCAACTGTGGCGGTACAGCAAGGCATCGTAAAATGCCTCAAAAGGCGCATGTCAGGATCCACTTAGTGATTTGCGGCTATTTACTGCATCTTTCATTCCCTGTCAGCCGTATTGGTCTTCCAATCCGTTGACGCCTGGGAGTGGCAGACGAGGGAGTGGGTTTGCACCTGCGCACATGTTCACCCACTATAATAAACTCACGCGCTGATGACACCCGGCAGTAACTGGACACTGAGAGTGCAAGCCCTGCGGCGATGGAGCGTTGGTGGTGAGAATTCGAACTGGTTGTTCGGTTCTTAGCTGATTCTCTGCACGCAAGCGGTCAGGCGAGAGTGGTCGCTCCTGGATTCGACTGAGGCGGGAAGACAGGTTCGGCAGCACGCCTGATGACAAAGCAGCCCTATTTAGGATCGCTCTGCTTTCCCCAATCCGGGGAGGGGTCTAGAAAAGGTGGCCTAAACATAGTCTGTCTCAAACCTCACCTAGATGGCAAACCGCGGTCATCTGGGCACCAACTAATCGCGGTCAGAAGTCACAGAAGAAAAATAAAACTAATGTTAATCTTAATATAGCTGCCTGGAATGTGAGGACCCTCTTGGATAGTGACCAAAACTTGTGTCCCGAAAGGAAAACTGCGCTCATAGCTCGCGAACTGGCGCGCTATAACATCGACCTAGCTGCAATCAGCGAGACGCACCTGTTGGACAGTGGGGAGCTCTGTGAGCCATTAGGTGGCTACACTTACTACTGGATAGGGAAGCCCGCAACCGAAAAGGCCGCTAGTGGCGTGGGATTTGCTGTGAAGAACGCTCTAGCAAGATTAATGTTGGAGCCTCCAAAAGGAATCAATGATAGGCTCATGACATTGCGTCTTCACTTGGCTCATCGAAAGTACCTGCATATAGTGAGTGTATACGCCCCTACTCTAACTTCACCTGATGACGACAAGGAACAATTTTATGAAGACCTGCGCAAAATACTGCACGCTATACCGTCCGGTGATAAGCTTATTGTGCTTGGTGACTTCAATGCGCGTGTTGGTACGGATCATGATGCCTGGAAAGATGTGTTAGGGCGGCACGGCATTGGGAAGTGTAACGCCAATGGAACCACGCTGCTAACCTTGTGTGCTGAACTTAACCTAAGTATCACAAACACTTTTTTCCGGCTGCCCGAAAAATACAAGACGTCCTGGATGCATCCGCGCTCCAAACATTGGCATCTTCTAGACTACATCATAGTTCGAAGAGAGGACCTGAAAGATGTTCTTATAACAAGAGCCATGCGAGGAGCAGAAGGGTGGACAGATCACCGTCTAATAAGATCAAAGATGAGGCTAAACATCAAGCCTCCACGCAGAAACCAGCATAAGATCCCGGCGAGATTAGCATTTACCAAACTCGTCCACAACGCAGAAACGCGGCGCAAACTTGACGCTGAATTTGGTGATGTGTACTCTAGTACGGAGGAAGGAGCGTCTATTGATGAAGGATGGCGACTTTATGCTAAAACCCTTTATGAAATCTCTCAGCGAGTAGTAGGAAAGCCGGAGAAGAAAAATCAAGACTGGTTCGATGACTCCGACGCACAAATACGGAAACTGGTTGAAGATTCAAGACGCGCCTTGCGAAATCCGTCCAGTACTGGACATCGCAGAGCCATACAGCAGGAACTCAAAGCAAAAATACGCGAATTGAAGAACTGGTGGTGGAAAAATAAATCAGAGGAGCTGCAAATTCTTGCTGACAGTAATCAGACGGGGAAATTCTTCGAGGGTCTTAAAAGTGTCTTTGGACCCAGAAGCAGGAAAACCGCCCCAGTTCTCTCAAAAGACAAATCCGCGCGGCTGACAGATCCCACTGAAGTGCTTCTCCGTTGGGCAGAGCATTTTAAAGATGTTCTGAATCCCGGTACACAGAGAGCTGATCTGTTATACATAGACACGCTAGAGGACCTGCCCATAGCGTCAGAACTCGATGACCCGCCGTCTTTCAGCGAGTTCGACGAAGCCATCCACCGGCTGAAGAATGGCAAGTCTCCTGGCTCAGATAGTCTGCCTTCAGAAGTGTTTAAATACGGGGGACCCCACATCAAAAACAGACTGTTTGAGCTGGTACGTAGCATATGGGAACTGGAAATCATACCTCAAGACTGGAAGGATGCCTCCATCTGCAAGCTGTACAAGGGAAAAGGGGACCTATCAGAATGCGGCTCTTATAGAGGCATATCACTTCTCTCTGCGGCTGGCAAGATATTATCTCATATAATAAATAGGCGTCTCAGTGTATTGGCTGAGCGCATTCTTCCGGAGAGTCAGTGTGGTTTTCGTCCCAAACGAGGCACGGTTGATGCCATCTTTGTGGTCAAGCAGTTACAAGAAAAAAGCCTTGAACAACACCGTGATCTCTATATGTGTTTTGTGGATCTTGAGAAAGCGTTCGATAGAGTTCCAAGAACTGCCCTGTGGACGATACTGAAGAAGACCGGATGTCCCGAGAAGTTTGCTAACCTGGTGCGACAATTCCACGAAGGGATGATGGCACGGGTTCGACATGAAACTCAGTTTACGGAACAGTTCCCGGTTACAAGCGGTGTTAAGCAGGGTTGCGTCATGGCTCCAACGCTCTTTGCCCTCTACTTCGCTGTTGACAGATGCTTTGAAGAACTGCAGCGGACAGAATGAAATCAATGTCAGGTCCGATAAGAGTGTTTTTGACTTAAGTCGCTTCAGATCTAAGCGCAAGACTCAGAAAATGACTGCGCTCGAAGTCTTATATGCCGATGATGTTTGCCTTATGGCTGACAGTATCGACGCTCTGCAGCAATATGTGGACAATCTCGACGAATCATGTCGCAAATTTGGCCTGGTAATCAGCGTGTCAAAAACTGAAGTCCTAAAGCAGCCCGCAAGAGGAACAGCTGCGCCTGACACCGCTGTTTGCCTGGGTGGAAAGCCGTTGGCAGAGGTACGAAAGTTCCGTTACCTCGGAACGCTAATACGTGACGATAACCGCCTTGAGTCCGAGATAGCTGCGAGGATCGCTAGTGCTGCTGCGGCCTTTGGTAGGCTCAACCAGAGAGTTTGGAAATCCCACGACCTCCATCTACAAACAAAGCTATCCGTATACAAAGCTATAATACTTCCACTTCTACTGTATGCTTCGGAGTCGTGGTGTCTATATAAAGCTGATATAAAACGGCTGGACACCTTTCACTTAAAATGTCTTCGTGCTATATTGCGGATAAAATGGCAGGATCGTGTCCCAAATTCCGAAGTTCTACGTCGTGCAAATATCTCTGGCATGGAATGTCTCCTGGTGAAAGGGCAATTAAGATGGTGTGGGCACCTTGTACGCATGGACGCCTCACGATTGCCTAAATCTGTTTTCTACGCAGAACTTTCCTGTGGAAAACGAAGGCCTGGTGGGCAGTATCTGCGATACAAGGATGTTCTGAAGCGACATCTGACATCCTGCGCCATGTCTCATGACACGTGGGAGAAAGATGCCTTGATGAGGCCAGAGTGGCGTAACGCAGTCAAAAAAGGAGCGGACATGTTTGAATGTAACCGTCTTGAGGAACTTGACGCCAAACGCCTCGCTCGAAAGACACGCCCCAAGGTCTCCTACAACTACACTACAAACGCAAGCGGTCAGTTGGAGTGCAGCATATGCAGCCGCACGTTTAAGACGAAATTCGGCTTCGCAAGTCACCTCCGAGCACACGCCAGGAACTGACAGGATGTCGCCGTCGACGGATACGTCGTGGAGGACATCATCATCATCATCCTAACATACCAAGGCGCCCCTACCGCTTTGCGCATGAACCTATTTTGTATCACCTGGAGGCGGTGAATCAGGCCCTCTCTGGTGTGTGCGAACGCAACACTACCGTACGAGAGGACTGACCGTATACGAGGGGCATGCCAATAGAAGTTAGATACTCTTTTCTCATTTAATTGACACTGGCAAGCTATAAACCATCTTATAGACTGGTTTTTTATTGACATATTTGAATATAGAACACACTTCTTTTATTTATTTTTTATTTTAATGAGCATCATTTTTCCGAGTATCTGGCGGGAATTCACTTGCAACAATGGAGCTCAGTCGACGTGATTTCGCGCTATGATTTATTACGACTTTAAAAAAGGTTTAAAGCCTCAAGAATGTTTTGAACTTTTGGCTTCTACTTTTGGTGAGTCTGCTTGTTCCCGAGCAACAGTAATCAATTGGTTTGCTGAATTTAAAAGAAGACAGGGATGTCTCGAAGATGAAGCGAAGACAGGACGGCCGCCAACCGCGGTCACGCAAGAAAACGTTCGTGCAGTCGAAAAACTTATTCCCGAAAACCGACGAATTACATATGTAGAGCTAGAGCGAGAATTAGGAATTGGACCAGCAGCAATGCAAACCATAATTCACGACCACCTTTCTCTCCGTAAACGTTGTTCGAGATGGGTGCCGCACAAACTTACCGATGAGCAGAAAGACCGTCCGGTGGATTGGTGCCTATTCATGATAGATAAATTCCACGGAGGCGAGAAAAAAACGTTTATGATATACTGACTGATGACAAAACATGGCTATATAACTATGATCCCGAATCAAAATGACAGTCGACTGTACGGTGCTTTGAAGACGAGCGAACTCCAACGAAATGTCACCGTGCACGAAGCAGACAAAAACAAATGGTCGCCTCGTTTTTCTGCAAAACGGGTCATATTGCTACTGTTGTGCTAGAGAATGAAAGAACGGTAAACTTCGAATGGTATATGACAGTTTGTGCTCCAACAGTAATTTCAGCTTGGTGTGACAAGCGACCGAAGTCAGGAATCCGGCATCTTCTCTTCTTCTTCTTCCTTCCTTCTCAATGTGGCGCGGGCGCCGCACACGTCTGCCAGAACACTAGACTTTTTCAACTCGAAAATGTGTCAATTCTCCCTCACCCGCCATATTCCCCTGACCTATCGCCTTGTGATTTTTACTTTTTTCCAAAAATCAAACAAAAACTAAAGGGGAAGAGGTTTGAAAGCAAAGAAGATGCGCTGGTTGCCTATAATTTAGAGATTTCTGAGGTATCTAAAGAAGAAGTGGTCACAGGTATTTTCCAATTGGTTCAGACGTATCGAAAAGTGTATACGTGCTCAGGGTGAATACTTTGAAAAGATTGATACTTGTAATAAAAACAATATCTATAATTTTTGAGTATCTAGTTCCTTTTGGCATGCCCCTCGTACATGTTTTGTATAGTGTAACTTTGTGATGTAGTAATAACTTACTGCGAGCACAAAGCATCGGTGATAGCCTATTCAGGACGAATGAGGCTTTGTTTCGTATGTATCTGATGTGTGTTGCCATGTGAGCCGGGGACCAAACACAATACCGAGGTATTTGCTCTTTTTCACCCACGGAATAGGTGTGCCGAAGAGTTGTGAAGAGGACAGGCCGTGGCGGATCGTGTGAGGCGCCTTCCTTCCGAAAGAGCATGGTTGCGCTTTTGGAGGGATTAACCTCGATCCGCCATTTCCTGAACCACTCCCCGAGTTGTGTTACGGCTTGCTGAAGGCGAAGCTGTATGAAGTTGTAGTTGGGGTGACTTGTGTAGAGTAGTGTGCAAAGAGTGCTAACTCCACCAGCGGTGTACGCGGGATGTCGTTAGTGAATATATTGAATAGTATAGGTGAAAGCGTGGAGCCTTGTGGGACTCCCGCGTGTATTGGGTGGTGATGTGAGTGCGCGACTTCCACTCTGAAGCTGAATCGGCGATCCAACAAAAAGTCGCGGATAATAGCCACGAGCTTGTCTGGCATACCGGTCTGGTATAGCTTGAATAGCAGACCGTTGTTCCAGACTTAGTCAAATGCCTTCGCCACATCAAAGAAGACGGCGCCCGTCTGTTTTGGGTATGTGTCATTGAATCCATCTAGCACATACTTGGTAAAGCGATGTGCTTGCTGGACGCATGAGTGTTCTGATCTGAATCTGAACTGTTCGTGTATCTGAATGCCGCAAGTGTGCAAGAAGTGTTTGATCCTAGCGAGGATTAGTCGCTCATAGATCTTACGTAAGGAACTGATTAGGCTGATAGGCCCATAGCTCGTTGGATCGGTGCGAACCTTACCTACTTTGAATATGCCTATCACATCGGCATCCTTCCAGGACTCTGGAAAGATACCGTGTATGAGTGTTGTGTTGAGAATGGTCGTGAGTAGTGTGATGATGTGATGTGGTAGGATCTTAAGGACCCTGTTAGTCAGCCCGTCGGGCCCCGGGGCCTTTCTGGGTCTGAGGTGTTTAATGATGTCTTTCACCTCGTGATCCTCGGTGATCGGTTCGAGATCATCGAGGAGAGGGAGTGAGGCGCGGTCGTTGACTAACTTGTCAACGGCCTTGATGTGAAGTTGATCAAATGGCTGAGTGCTTGGAGAGTATTGCTTCTCAAGGCTCTCAGCCAGGCACTCTGCCTTCTCATCGTTCTCGAAGGCCGGTGGTAGGCCGTTCGAATGTGTAAGGGGAGGAAGACCAAATGTTATTTGTACTTGAAGAAGTATTAGTTATACTAGGTGTGGCACCGTAATGAGCACGCAAACTACAGTGGACTCACTCGCACATAGCAGCGTCTCACTCATATTCCTATACTGCGGTGATTAAATATTTCTCGAACTTTGCATGAATACATATTATAAGTTGGTACACAGCAGGGTGTACTGGCCAGTTAGTATATCTCTGCTGTTTCCACATTGTACTTGTTGGGCGGTGTGGATGGAGAGCCATCACCACATCATTTTACAATCTCTTCCCTACTCAAGTCAAAGGATGGCTGAAGAATTTCTTATTCCGATCTTCTGACTACTCCATTTTGAGATTTATAGCCGTGTGTAGGTACATGTATGTATGTATATTTGGAAACGCAAATATATTTTTTAAACAGCCTACATTTTCTTCATGTCTTATCATTGTTTCACTCACGTTTCGACCAATCAAAATACATATTGTTTCAGCAGCAGCAGTTAGGAAGCATCCGCGCGTACAAGTTTTCTGATGTGAGTCCATTATCTCACAAGTTTCCTAAAAACTATCGAGAAAGATGTAAATTCGAATAATGTTTGACGAATTTCCGTCCACCTACAAGTATCCTAGGAAACTTATAAGTTAACGAGTTTGTCGATTTTACAGAATAGTATGCGATGGTGTAATTGTTTTTTTATTGTTTTATTTATTGTTTAACAGAGGAACGGGATTCGATCCCCGCACGAGTTAACGAGTTGAAATCAAATGTTGTGTCTTTGAGAGTTTTCTTGTTGAAACATTGGAATTCAAAATGAAAAATATTATTGAATAAATGTATATATTTGGAAATATATTTCGATTTTAATTTTTACAATCACCTTCCTTACTAACTTATGTACAAAAACATATATAAAAATAATTTATTTCCTATCCTTAGGTACATCTTACTATCGTAAAAATGTATGAGTGTATTCGAGAGTTCGAATTTTGTAAATTAGCAATTCATGACAACTACTCGTATTTTCTAATCTAAATAAGATTACTAACATTACAGAGATCGTCTCTGTTTTGTTAGTAATTCACTATAGTTAAATGTTACGTCACAATATAGGTCATGAAATTAATAAAACTTTATTTTAAGCTGGATTCGGCAATGACAATAAATGAGTAAGTGGCACTAAATAAAAAGCCTAGAGACATATTTTAAAATTGGGCTCAAGACCAAATTTGTCAACCAGATTCGCAACGTGAGTTTTTTTTACAACATTGATGTGCTATTTTGTCACGTGCTTATTTCAGAGATCACACTTTTGCCTCAATAGTTCACCCACAATTAGACACCTCAAAACAATCATATTGCCACTTTGCAAACATAAACTGTCTCATGATTTAGTATTCATCACAATGATTTCCTCAACGTTATCGTCTCTAAAGCCTACCGCGTTGTAATCACTAAAGATATCGAAAACACTGTTGGTATTTCTCTATAAGTTATTAAGGCAACACATTAAATTATAAACAGTCTTTACTTTATCCTACTCCTTTACAAAATTACAGCTTGTTTAAAATTATGTTGAAAGTTAGTGAAGTAATTCTTTATTTAAAAGCTTTGCACATGTATGGTTTTTGATACCACATGAGAAAATAAAAAAACAGTGCAGCTAAGAGACAAAACATCCATCGGTTACACAGAATAATATCTAATTACGCTTGGATTTTAATGTTTGTGCTAATTTTCTGTTTTGTCTGACCTGAGGCTGCATAATTTTATTGTATATGCAATTTATAGTATAATATGACTTAGATACACATGACAATAAATACAAGGTTGAATTTTCAAATTAAATTACGTATCTTATAAACTAGCACAATTTGCTATCTAAATAAGGAGCATATTTTTTATTCACATCAAGTTTACTATCGGCAACGTGCATAATTTAATAGTGTAAGGATTATTCCTGTAAGAAAAAATGACTTAATAGTTTTATGGGCTACAACAAGCGTTTCCAATGACTACGCTTCCAACCATAGCGAGCACTATCCGCCTCGAAGGACCAAGTTTAAGACAAAAACATAGTAAATTATAATTCTTAAATAAGTGTAATATGATTTTTATATATGAATGTTTGTATTATAACCCAAATAAAAATGACGTATTATTAACAATTAACTTTTAGATATTTAGTAAATAACATAGAAAACAACGATATTAAAACCATTAATAATTAGGTCTCCTATAGTTGGCAGGTTCTGAACTGAGTCGTGAGAAAGATGAAGGACCCGCAGTATAGATGAGTTCTAGGCATTGGGAAAGATAAGGCTCTTGGATTCAGTTCACAACGCGTCTACTATAGTGTTAAATAAATTAAACAATAAATAGTTAAAAAAGTTTTAAATATTTCTAGGCCGCTAGGAAAAAATACAAATTCTATAATTGTTCCAAATATACATAACAAATTCACTACAGTGGCTATAACACATATTTTCTCTTCGATGTAGTAAAATAGAATTTGGATTGTGGACAGCGGTAGATAAGCGTTATAAATGTGACTATTACAAAGAAAATTACATCCCTCTTTTCCTAAACTACTTTAGATCCATAATCAAATTCTAACTTACATTTTTTTTCTGTATTCATATAATATATTACACATTTATATAACAATTTTCAAGTAAGGACAACATCTCTTTCTCATCCCAAATATCCAGGCGAAGTAACATATAGTTGCTAAGGCCGATCCGGTGGGTCCAGCGAGCTACACCGACACGAGCAAGAGCTGACAGGACAAACCGTGTGCTCCCTGAAAAAGAGACATATAAATGAATGTTACAGTCACCTGTGAGCGACTCAAATGTCACAAGACAGCTGTAAGTGACGCCTAGGAATCGCAAATGATGTTTATAGAGTAAGGTGTAAACACATACAAAGATACAATAGTAAAGTCACACATACTTGAACCACTCCAAGAGATGCTTGGCGTGGCCGCCGTGCCTGCACGCCACGCACCAGCACAGCCAGCCGGGGAAGGACGCTACATACAACGATACAATAGTAAAGTCACACATACTTGAACCACTCCAAGAGATGCTTGGCGTGGCCGCCGTGCCTGCACGCCACGCACCAGCACAGCCAGCCGGGGAAGGACGCTACATACAACGATACAATAGTAAAGTCACACATACTTGAACCACTCCAAGAGATGCTTGGCGTGGCCGCCGTGCCTGCACGCCACGCACCAGCACAGCCAGCCGGGGAAGGACGCTACATACAACGATACAATAGTAAAGTCACACATACTTGAACCACTCCAAGAGATGCTTGGCGTGGCCGCCGTGCCTGCACGCCACGCACCAGCACAGCCAGCCGGGGAAGGACGCTACATACAACGATACAATAGTAAAGTCACACATACTTGAACCACTCCAAGAGATGCTTGGCGTGGCCGCCGTGCCTGCACGCCACGCACCAGCACAGCCAGCCGGGGAAGGACGCTACATACAACGATACAATAGTAAAGTCACACATACTTGAACCACTCCAAGAGATGCTTGGCGTGGCCGCCGTGCCTGCACGCCACGCACCAGCACAGCCAGCCGGGGAAGGACGCTACATACAACGATACAATAGTAAAGTCACACATACTTGAACCACTCCAAGAGATGCTTGGCGTGGCCGCCGTGCCTGCACGCCACGCACCAGCACAGCCAGCCGGGGAAGGACGCTACATACAACGATACAATAGTAAAGTCACACATACTTGAACCACTCCAAGAGATGCTTGGCGTGGCCGCCGTGCCTGCACGCCACGCACCAGCACAGCCAGCCGGGGAAGGACGCTACATACAACGATACAATAGTAAAGTCACACATACTTGAACCACTCCAGAGATGCTTGGCGTGGCCGCCGTGCCTGCACGCCACGCACCAGCACAGCCAGCCGGGGAAGGACGCTACATACAACGATACAATAGTAAAGTCACACATACTTGAACCACTCCAAGAGATGCTTGGCGTGGCCGCCGTGCCTGCACGCCACGCACCAGCACAGCCAGCCGGGGAAGGACGCTACATACAACGATACAATAGTAAAGTCACACATACTTGAACCACTCCAAGAGATGCTTGGCGTGGCCGCCGTGCCTGCACGCCACGCACCAGCACAGCCAGCCGGGGAAGGACGCTACATACAACGATACAATAGTAAAGTCACACATACTTGAACCACTCCAAGAGATGCTTGGCGTGGCCGCCGTGCCTGCACGCCACGCACCAGCACAGCCAGCCGGGGAAGGACGCTACATACAACGATACAATAGTAAAGTCACACATACTTGAACCACTCCAAGAGATGCTTGGCGTGGCCGCCGTGCCTGCACGCCACGCACCAGCACAGCCAGCCGGGGAAGGACGCTACATACAACGATACAATAGTAAAGTCACACATACTTGAACCACTCCAAGAGATGCTTGGCGTGGCCGCCGTGCCTGCACGCCACGCACCAGCACAGCCAGCCGGGGAAGGACGCTACATACAACGATACAATAGTAAAGTCACACATACTTGAACCACTCCAAGAGATGCTTGGCGTGGCCGCCGTGCCTGCACGCCACGCACCAGCACAGCCAGCCGGGAAGGACGCTACATACAACGATACAATAGTAAAGTCACACATACTTGAACCACTCCAAGAGATGCTTGGCGTGGCCGCCGTGCCTGCACGCCACGCACCAGCACAGCCAGCCGGGGAAGGACGCTACATACAACGATACAATAGTAAAGTCACACATACTTGAACCACTCCAAGAGATGCTTGGCGTGGCCGCCGTGCCTGCACGCCACGCACCAGCACAGCCAGCCGGGGAAGGACGCGCCGCCGCCGCCGCCGCCGCCGCCCGCCGCCGACCCCAC